>JACEFZ010009130.1:407500-466721 GCA_014155875.1 Cepaea nemoralis
CATCTAACGGAGTGTCGGTATCTCTTTACCCTGGAGTTCAGCAGTTAGATAATGTTTTTAGTTAAATTATATATATATATATATAAAACAGAGTGTATGTTTGTGGGTTTGTGGGTTTGTGGATTTGGATGCGTTCGATAACGGTACATCCGATTGAGATGAAATTTTCTACACGTCTTCCTTTCATTCCTGTGCAACCGACTATAATAATTTCTTAATGTAAAATCTTCGACTTATTTAATAACATTTACTTTTCCATTTTCATTATATAATGTCTATATAGCAGGGGGACTTCACTCTAGAAAAGTTATTTCAAGGGGCATAACTTTTAATAACATTTCTAAATACTTTATAGTCATATTGTTGGACTTTCCTGCACTATTGTTACACTCTTTGTCTATAGTTATTTTTAGGCATATTAGTTATATTAAATAATGATATAATCTTTAAGGTATTTTTAAAGTTTGCATAAAAATAATGCATTATGCGTCTGTGTGTGGATGCAGGTGTGTGTGCGTGTGTGGTGCATGAATCTGCACGCGCATGTGTACGAGTGTGTGTGTGCGCGCGCACGCGCGCGTGCGTGCGTGTAGCAGTCTTTAAACCAAGTCGGTATCTTAAGTATTAAAATGATTGTATATGGTAATGATATGTTTCAAAAGAAAAATATGCACCACCATGTATAAACAAATTCGATGAGCTAAGGTGGCTTTTAGTGGCCAGGTTTTAAGTCCTTCCCATTGTATATAAAACCCAGACACTATCACAATTTTGGGCCAATTATCTCCCTGGGGACAGACCATGGACCCTAATTGCTAGTAGTAAATCCCTGATTCTTGTCCCCCAAACAAACGATATCATGGACTAGAGCGTCATCCTGAAATTTGTCATCAGGCAACAACACCAACGACCTTCGCCTCGGGAGCTTAGTGACCCAGAAATTACAAGGAAGCACATTTTAATGGAAATGATAGTTTAAAGTTTATTGTCCAAGCGCGGGGCATTTAAATGTACTGCGGTCTCCAGAAAGCATGAGATTGTTGTGTGCGTGTGTTTTGTGTGTGTGCGTGCGTGAGAGAGAGAGAGAGAGAGAGAGAGAGAGAGAGAGAGAGAGAGAGAGAGAGAGAGAGAGAGAGAGAGAGAGAGGGAGAGATGGACAGGTGTTTCATGCATTCCGCTTGCGGAAGTGAAGTATATGCAAGGAATGTGTATCTACATGCACTATGCCACAAATGTCATATTATCATTGTCATATATTTTTGAAGGGAGTGGGAGATCACTGTAGTGCATGCCCCATCTCCAACAAAAGATGTAGAGCCCCATCCTCTTCTATCTTCAATAACCCCAGAATATGAACCTTGAGTTATCTGCAGGCCTCGTTTTGTTAAGTATTGTCTAGGAGATATAGATTATGGCCCTGGTAAGAATGGTAATTTACTAATTGGGAATCTGCCCTTCTCCAATGATTCTTTAGCTCTGGAGCCCCCTTTTAGTTTATCAAATCTGAGGAAAGTCAGGAGAATTTTCTCAGCCTGATTTAGATGAAGAAAACATGGATGTTGAGCAGTTGATAGGTCTAGAGTCTTTTTATTTCCCCATTTTAGTAAGTCATTATGAGTTAATTTATCTTTTAACAATCAAACACATAATCAATCACATTAGATTTTGACAACATGATGTACAAAGAAGTTGTTGACAGATAGGTTTGAACTTGACAAATTAACAGAAGGTCAATTCATGTTAATCATTTATTGACTGGCCCTGAGCCTTCTGGTCAGTACATACATCTCTATTGTGATTTACACAAAGTAATAGAACAGTTGCACATTGGACCATTGTCCCAGACAATCAATAACAAGCATCAATATATGAGATGTCAACAAGTGTGAAAACATAGTAAACATTTTGATGTTGTACATATTAAGTATTGATAGTGTTGCATCAACAATTAACCATTATTTTCCTGAAATTGGGTGTGGGGTGTACCAAGGAAAATGTAACCTGGTGACTGGAAGATTAGGTAAGCCAGGGTCCATTGACTGATGGATCCACTTCAGGTCTGCCCATGCTCTGCTCATAGCGAAGTCATCCTCCATCTCACTTGTGGTTCATCTCTTTCTCTCGGCTTCCTCTCTCAGGTCTGATTTAGGTGGTTAGTTTGCTGATGTGTTGGGTGGTTGTTGGTATGTAGCCACCAAGATCACTGATGAGTATTCACATAAATATATACAATCCTACCAATACAATCTTTTAAAAGTAGGTAAAAGAACCTAAATTCCTGAAGTAGGAACTAGTTCCCCTCCCCTCCTTTTTTCTCTCTAAGCTAGTGTTGGGTTAATTGGGGTGGTCAGAGTTTATTACACTGTGTAACGCCTTGTATCAACTTGTTCCTGCTGATGTAAATCTTCATTTGACCTGGGGTCAGTGAACGTGACAGTGAGACAATTGACAAGAGTGAGAAGGTGTCAAGATGCATGTAAATAAATGACATACATTATAACATTTCTTCCACTCAATGGTGTATTATACTGTGTATAAATAATTCTCTGTGTTTTCCCAATTAACTCTTCTTCTTCTTGTGTCTAATAACTCTCTTCCATTACCTGTTGTTGTTGTGATGTTGAGTGTTGTGTTGTGATGAGTGGTGTTGAGTGGTGTTGTGTTTTAAGTTATGTTGAGTAATGAGTTAAGTCCACTTCGCGTGATGGTGTTCCGCGAAGCACAACTTTCTCATGTATTGCAGTTCCTAAGTGCTCTTATCTAATTAAATTTGACATAAATATAAATATTCATTTCGCCAAACCCTATTAATTCTATAGAGAAAGGAGAAAGGAAAGATTGATTTCACTTTCAGCTTTCTAGATTGTAAATAGGCATAGATAAGTCTGTTTTAGAACAAGGCACTTGTTCTAGTACACGAACTGTCATTTCAGCTGTAGACAGTGATAGCATCTTTTACAATGTTTCTGGTGAAATGCACAAGATTGCTTTCGAATCATCACTTCTCACAGTTGTTTAGAATAGAATGTAGTAGTGTAATGCACTTCTTAAAGTTAATAATTATCCTTAAGAATATCAGAGATTGTAGTTTCATCGAAGAGAATATTCTGCCCGGGAATGGCTTTGCGTCGTTAGAATCTACAGTCGAGCATTTTTACATTTCTGAGGTTTTAATTAATAATCATACATTTCAATTGACATCACAAACATGGGTTTACGTTACTTGATACTTGATACATCGGGTTCTTAGTCTAATCAAGGGCTAACAAACGTACCTCGGATCCAGACTTTTGCCTTGTCCATTGAATTTTTGGTCACACAATCATCTCACATCCGTCCATGGAGCGAGTTCAGACAAAAGTGCGGGCTTCTCAACATTTCTGATGAAATAGTGATATATGTTAATTATGCACTGGCGCGAAGGCGGGTCAGGTGGTTTTCCCATCCAATGGTTTTCCGAGCTTGGTCTGATGAAATCCTTCCAAGAATCCAGGTCATTTGTCACTTGTTTAGTTCCAGTTTCGATGTTAAGTTTTAAGTCCCAATCTCCAATTGCGTTTGTGAAGTCAATTTCTTTTAATGTTATTTCCTCTTTTTGCGGCATGTGTTGATAAAATGAATAATGTTGGCTGCGTTATGCCACAATCATAACTGTATATATTTTTGTATATGTTTCATTCACAATGTCACACTTAACACTAACAAACGGCAACGCTCTGTAATATACACAAACAAAAGAAACACACACTACAACTTGTAAATACACATTGCTTTGTATGGGGAAAAAAAAATTAAGTTACTGTGCGCCAGGAGCTGGGCGAAACCACGCCGGGTCAGATAGATAGACAGATAGTCGGGAACGGAAGCTTATTTGACTACTTATATGAATTAAATGACATGCTCCCCACCAGGAACTGGGTGAAGCCGGGCCGGGTCAGCCAGACAGACAGACAGACAGACAAACAAGCAGACAGACAGACTGATAGATAGATAGATCCCCTCCAGGGCCTGGGCGAAGCCGGGCCGGGTCAGCTAGTATATTATATATATATATATATATATATATATTATATATATATTCTTCTTTTTCTTTCCGCTTTTCCATCCTGTTTCAGGATATTGCGGTCAACACCAGCATCTTTCAGCTGTATGTTGATTCCTAGGCTAGATTACGCTCATCAGCACGCCACGACTTTCTGAGCGACCGGCTCCATACTCTCATAAGTTACTTTTGCGATTCGAACCACTGCTAATTCTCGTCGCGTCACGTGACGAGAGTATTCGGGGTTAGCGGAGAAAGCTGCTAACCCCTCGGCCATGGAGCAGGCTATATATATATATATATATATATATATATATATATAATATATATATATATATATATATATTACAACACACACACACACACACACACACACACACACACAACGCACGCGCTCATGCACGCATACAGACGAATTTAGAAATACACGTGTATTTATTACAGCACAGTTGTGCGAAAGCTTCCTGTATGTAACATTTATGTGAAATCACCAACCTGGACCCAGCCCCAGCCAGGCTGTATGTTGGGCGGTGTCGTGACCTCGTTAAATCCTGATACGGCAACCGAGGTGGCGCAATGACTGCCGGTCCAGTGACCATTTCTTAGAACCCCATGGGGGAGGGTATTCTATTTATTTTTCTCCCCTCTTAGTTTGACCCGGTCATCGTCTTGAGAGTAATGGAGACCGATCTGTTACCCACAGCATCACCCTCGGGTTCCGACTGACCTACACACATAAGGGGTCGGCACGAGATTGTGACATATCGTGGTTATTCATCCAAATTTTCAGTACATAAAGAATTAGCCATATAGAACGGTGTCCCTCATGATAGAATGACATCAGAGCGTGCATACAGTAATGAAGCAAGACTTGTAGTGATCTAACATGTTAAATACTTTGAAATACTTTGGCCATATCAAATGTCACATGGAAAGAACTTTTTCGCCTTCTTGCACGATCACCAACCTCATGGATCAGTTCTTGGTTCTTGTCCGACCATTTGATCAAGCCATCCATATATAGGGTGTATTTTAATGGCTGTGGGGTTTCTGAAAATATTACCGTTCCATGTTTTGCATTTACCTTTTATGTTGCTTAAGTTCACAGAGGCTAAATACAAAACTCGGCAATATTAAAAAAACAACCCACAGTCATTAGAAATACTCCCTATATTTACTTCTCAGCCTTTCCTTTGTCTTTCCACCTATATCTTGCCAGTTGTCACCAAGTTCTCTAATTTATTTTTATTGTTATTTATTTATTTATTTATTTATTTGTATGGGTGGTGGGATAGTGGGATCCCCTATCTAAGGAGAAGTAAGGTGCCTCCTTCCTTCCGCTAGCCTACGGGATACACTTGGGCAAGGTGGAGTACCCGTTTAGCATCCGCCCTCCCCCCTCCATCCCCCGATCAGGGCCACTGAAACCATGGGTGCAGGTCGTGGATAAAGATGAAGAGCAGCCGACATATAGTAGTAGGCATGGTCTCCAATTTCACAACGGAGGCAGACTATATCTATTTTAAAGCAATGGCTAAGGTCATCGACCAGTATGGCCACTGCTGGGAAGGAAAGCATTGGCAAACTACCTTCTGTACAGATGCCAAAAATGTCACACTATTAATAGGGAAAGGTAACTCTCACGCAAAATACTAGTAGTAGAAACCAGTATTAGCGGTGACATGTGTATGAGCAACGGTGGAGTAGAAAGCGAACAAAAACACATATCAAAGATATATCTATCACAGGTAACATGGTAGAGAATATTTTACAATGTTTGTACGTTTGCGTTCGCTCGCTTTCAACACAAACATAGTCCATACACGTGCTACTGTAGGGTGTATTGTTAATGACTGTGCAGTGTTTGAAAATATTACCAGTCCAAGTTTGGTATTCATCCTCTGTAAAAGTTCATGTAACATAATGGGTAAATACAAAATTTGGACCGGCAATATTGTCAAACATTCCACAGTCATTAAAAGTCAAGAACTAGGAGTCAACATTTTAGTCCAGCTGTAACCGATGACCGATGTAACTGTTGAACCCGCTACCAGAAAGATATTACCATGTAGAACATTTATTACGTCGCTCACATGAAACATGTGGGTACAGGTTATCTTGATCGACAGCTCTATTTACAACACTGAACATATATAAACACAGTCAGACTTTATAGAATGTTTATTTTATGTCAAGGGACATGTATGAGTCATGTAAAACATATCTCGAAAATTGGAATACTTTAGTTATATTACACGTACCTGTGATTTTAAAGCAACAGTAATAGAATGTATGGTTCGTGACATAAGAGATAGGGGCCACTACATTCTTGGTCCAGACACATGCATATTCTACGGCTCTCAGCTGAGGCATATTGCTGAACGCCACTTCAAGTCAATATCCCCCTGATGTGAAGGCTGGGTAGATACTCACTCATTGCTAAATGGAGGTGAGAAGCTAAGCTTGCTACATGCTTAGTCCAGACACTTGTTCTACGGCTCTCTGCTGAGGGATAAGAGGGATCCCCCGGATGAGAGGGCCTGGCCGTTACTCGCTCTCTGCTGCATGGAGGTAAGGTGCTGAGCCAGCAGTACGTGTAGCCTACCTCGTGAGCGTTACTAAAGCTGAAAAAGCGTCCCAATCACACGCAGTGGTTACGATATTGGTTGAGCGTAATCAAAGGTGGAGAAACGAGTCATTAACACGAAATGAAACGCTTGACTAGCAAATCCATTATGTGGAGGTCCGAAGCGAAAGCTTACTGAGTGGATGTGTCCCATTAACACGAAATGAAACACTTGACTAGCAAATCCATTACGTGAAGGTCCGAAGCGAAAGCTTACAGAGTGGATGTGTCTCATTAACACGAAATGAAACGCTTGACTAGCAAATCCATTACGTGGAGGTCCGAAGCGAAAGCTTACTGAGTGGATGTCGTCTCATTAACACGAAATGGAACGCTTGGCTAGCGAATTCCATTACGTGAAAGTCCGAAGCGGAAGCTTCCTCATATGGTGTCGTCTCATCAATACGAAAAGGAGCGTTTGGCTAGCGAATCCACTACGTAGAAGTCCTAAGTGAAAGCTGCAGAGTGGATGTCACCTGCAGATTAAGGTGGAAAAATGTTTCATTAACACGGAATGGAACGCTTGGCCAGCGAATCATTTACGTGGAAAGCCGAAGTGAAAGCTTGCTGAATGGATGTCGTCTGCAGACTGTCCGTACCTGATTTGCGTGGGGATAGGCCAGTGGCGAACGAAATACCCAATACACGGAAATGAGGAATTAAAAGAGCCATAAGCTGGACGTGGCGATTCCCTGGGAGTGCCCAGTCCCAGAGCGCTATGTGCCCGCTCTGCAATTATGGAAGCCTCCTTGGATGGCGGAGAATGCCCATGGCCTACCCCTGCATTCCCTTGAGGGTTGGCCGTGATGTCTCTGGCCGTTCCAACTTGACCAGCTGGGGTGTGGACGGCACCACAACAGTGAGAGTCCCTCGGGAATGCTAACCTGATTTTTAAAAAATAGCGCACGCTACAGTCGGATGAGTTGGCCTAATGGTGTTGACCCAAGGGTGCCTAACGAGACAACCGCAGTTACGTCTGATAAAACATTCCGGATCAACGCAGCAGAAGAAGAAGAAGAAGAAGAAGAAGAAGAAGAAGAAGAAGAAGAAGAAGAAGAAGAAGAAGAAGAAGAAGAAAGAAGAAGAAGAAGACAAAAAGAAACAAGAAGAAAAGAAGAGAAAAGAAAGAAAGAAAGAAACAGAAGAAGACGAGAAAAGAAGCAAGAAAAGACAGAAGAAGAAGAAGATGAAGAGAAGAGAAATAGAATAACTAAAAAGAGAAACAAGAGAAAAAAGAAAAGAACAGATCAGAAAAGAAGAAGAACGAAGAACGAGAAGAAGCGAAGATAATTAAAACATGAATAGATTGGAAAAGATTGAAGAACGAAAACTCAGAAGAACTGACATCATAGCAGTCAGTAATTTCCATATGTGATCTGTCCTGAAATGCAACAGCCAGCGAAGAGTCCCAGTTCTAATGGTACAAGTAGCAGCCTGATAACGTATCCGTCTGGCCTTTCCCTGATGTACTGAGCGTCGGCCAGATATTAAGATAATGTGTCCGTCTGGCCTTTCCCTGATATACTGAGTGTCGGCCAGATATTAAGAAGAGTATTAAACGTTAATTATAGGAAAGGGAACACAAGCAGATCCAGCCAATAATAATTCAGTATTGGAGAATAATCGTTACCATCATGTGCCAGCGCGAGAAGCGTGGGCGATCATGTGTCGCCATGTCACATGATCACCTGAGCTAATTTACTTCCCAGGCATATACGCCTCCATTATTGTTCTCTCCAAACTTTTATGACGTTTCAAGTGACCAAAATATTTCAGTTTTCTTTGTTTTATCGTCTTTAATGGCCAACCTGCTTGAATATCCAACTCTTGTCGTAAGGTCGCATTGATCAGCAGAGTAGTGTGGGAAATGGGTAATAAAATTAAATGTGGCAAATCAATTATTTTGGAGGTGTAAAAACGACATGAAAATAATGAAAGGCAAACTATGATGGAAGGAAATATGTTTGGGAGCTGGGACAGAGCAACACCACATCGTAGTTTGGTTAAAGATGTGACATACGCAATACATCTGACAGCAGCAGAGGGAGACACTTGGGAATGATTTCGATAAACGTTTATGGGGTTGAAGTTCTCCACAACACACTCCACTTGATGATGATGGACATAAATGTTGAAGTTAATTATATGAGAAATAACAGTTATGATCAATTTCATTTTAAAAATTTTATGCAAAATAACATTTATCAAAAAGTTGATATTAATTTTAATCAAAGTAACATTAATAATTAAGTTATGCAAGCATAGTAGCATTTATGATACAGCATGCTATTGATGAAAACAACATTAATGCTGACTATCAATGCAAAAATAACATTTATAAAAACATTGATTTTAATTGTTTTCAAAATAAAATTAATAATAAAGTTATTTATACACAGTAACGTGTGGTATAGAATACTGTTAATGAACGTAACAATAACGATGAATAACAATGAAAATAACACGTATGATTAAGATAACAACAGTGCTGAATAACAATGCAAAATAACATGTATGATACAAGCACAGTTAAGGCAGAGAACATGACCATAGAAGGTACAACTAAAGCTCCCTACCGTCTTGACAAACGATAATTTGTTACATTGTGCTCCAAAAAAGACATAATAACAATAACCCATGACAGTACCGAATGTGACTGATCAGATCAATTTGAGTGATAAATGTTCGTCCACATTGAATGCCTGTGAACACGTTGTCATTTCCACAACCACGCACCATCTAACGTCGCACACGCTCGGTGTGTGACCTATTTGCGATAATTTACTCATTTGTCGTTATTCCATTTCTAATCTTTGCCCTCCATCCAACACGATCAGTGGTGACGTGCTCCCAGTGTGCAACATCACTGCCTGTATCAATCATGTCCCTCTTACACACTCGTTGTATCGTTGTAAAGGCCGACCCCGAGATCTTTCACCAATCTGTAATTCACCAAATAAGATTTCCTTTGGTATTCTATCATCATCCAATCTCCTATTGTGTTATATACATCTACGTTTACGAAGACCGAGCACGGAAAAAATCGTCACACAACCCGACCGTTCCAATACAAAAGGTAATATTGTTATTTAACGGAAAACAATATTGTAGGTAACATTTAAGGAAATGTTTCTGCTGCTTCTTCTTCTGCCGACTCCGTATTCCTGTGTTCAAATCCACACGTAGTCGGAAATGTTGTTTTGGTACATGGACCTGAGCTGGCAGGCTGACCCAACCAGAAGTTAATACCAGTGATTGTCATGGGATGTACAGGGGGCTCGTCTCATATTGACCACATCACACATAGAGTGCCGGTCCCATATCACACATAGAGTGCCGGTCCAACATCACACATAGAGTGCTTGGCTCACATCACACATAGAGAATCGGTCCCACATCACACATAGAGTGGCGATCAGTCTATAACTTACTGTGTTAGCACCATATATTCAATATTCAACATTCATCAAGGTGTGTGAAATGTTCTTTCCAATGTCTCCACACATATTTTGTTTATTTCTAGCTGAGGTGGAGTGGCACAGAAGCTAGACGTCCATCTCGGGATAGCGAAAATTCAGTCTTTGGAATTTAATAAAATAAAGACACAGTCCATTCCTCCTGATAATAGGGTAGTGAAATGAGCCTACAGCCTTTTTTGTGCAAGGACGAAAATCTTAAGGGAATAGATTGCATCGTTTGACGTAAATATTATTCGCTAGCAGATAAAACCGTTGATGGGCGCAGTAAAAGGCTTTGATATATTTTAGGTCACAACATAATGAAGGCAGGACAGCCCTCCCGTTTAAATCCACTTTCGTTGAAGCCAATTCGCCTGAAGCTGGGTGACGCTCAGAAAGAAAATAAATAATTTTGGTTATGCTGGGGATTAAATCCGAACCACCGCCCAGAGGGGTAATGGCATTATCTACTATGCCATGGCGGGAGCACACCAGGCAGAGAAACGCCCCTGAGAAGTTGTTCATCAAAACTAGCTTCAATACAACAGGAGAAGGATGAGTAACGGCGCCAGCGAGAATGTGGGAGAAACAACGAGACGACCTGAGAAATTGCGAACGCTTTTGCTGGTGACCGATGTTGGTGAGGGAGATGTTGTAGAGCTAACTGTTGGTGCCGTTGTTGAGTTTGTCATAGATTTTGATGGCGCAGTAGAGTTGGGCATTGTAGGTTTTGTTGATATACTGGATATTGATGTTGATGGCGCAGTAGACATAAGTGGTGTTGATGTGGTGTTCATATTTGGTGGTGTTGTTGTGTAGTTTTCAGGTGTTGTTGTTGTAGAGTTTCCTGGTGGTGTTGTGTAGTTTCCTGGTGTTGATGTTGTGTAGTTTCCTGGTGTTGTTGTGTAGTTTCCTGGTGATGTTGTGTAGTTTCCTGGTGTTGTTGTGTAGTTTCCTGGTGTTGATGTTGTGTAGTTTCCTGGTGATGTTGTGTAGTTTCCTGGTGTTGTTGTGTAGTTTCCTGGTGTTGTTGTGTAGTTTCCTGGTGATGTTGTGTAGTTTCCTGGTGTTGTTGTGTAGTTTCCTGGTGTTGTTGTGTAGTTTCCTGGTGATGTTGTGTAGTTTCCTGGTGGTGTTGTGTAGTTTCCTGGTGGTGTTGTGTAGTTGCCTGGTGGTGTTGTGTAGTTGCCTGGTGACGGTGGTCTTGTGTAATTTCCTGGTGGTGTTGTGTAGTTTCCTGGTGGTGTTGTGTAGTTTCCTGGTGTTGTTGTGGAGTTTCCTGGTGTTGTTGTGTAGTTTCCTGGTGGTGTTGTGTAGTTGCCTGGTGGTGTTGTGTAGTTACCTGGTGGCGGTGGTCTTGTGTAGTTTCCTGGTGGTGTTGTGTAGTTTCCTGGTGGTGTTGTGTAGTTTCCTGGTGGTGTTGTGTAGTTTCCTGGTGGTGTTGTGTAGTTGCCTGGTGGTGTTGTGTAGTTTTCTGGTGTTGTTGTGTAGTTGTCTGCTGTTGTTGTGTAGTTTCCTGGTGTTGTTGTGTAGTTTCCTGGTGGTGTTGTTGTGTAGTTTCCTGGTGGTGTTGTTGTGTAGTTTCCTGGTGGTGTTGTTGTGTAGATTCCTGGTGGTGGTGTTGTGTAGTTTCCTGGTGTTGTTGTGTAGTTTCCTGGTGGTTTTGTTGTGTAGTTTCCTGGTGTTGTTGTGTAGTTTCCTGGTGGTGTTATTGTGTAGTTTCCTGGTGTTGTTGTGTAGTTTCCTGGTGGTGTTGTTGTGTAGTTTCCTGGTGGTGTTGTTGTGTAGTTTCCTGGTGGTGTTGTTGTGTAGTTTCCTGGTGGTGTTGTTGTGTAGTTTCCTGGTGTTGTTGTGTAGTTTCGTGGTGTTGTTGTGTAATTTCTTAGTGTTGTTGTGTAGTTTCCTGGTGGTGGTGTTGTGTAGTTTCCTGGTGTTGTTGTGTAGTTTCCTGGTGATGTTGTGTAGTTTCCTGGTGTTGTTGTGTAGTTTCCTGTTGTTGTGTAGTTTCCTGGTGGTGTTGTTGTGTAGTTTCCTGGTGTTGTTGTGTAGTTTCCTGGTGGTGGTGTTGTGTAGTTTCCTGGTGGTGTTGAGTAGTTTCCTGGTGGTGGTGTGTAGTTTCCTGGTGCTGTTGTGTAGTTACCTGGTATTGTTGTGTAGTTTCCTGGTGTTGTTGTGTAGTTTCCTGGTATTGTTGTGTAGGTTCCTGGTGTTGTTGTGTAGTTTCCTGGTGGTGTTGTGTAGTTTCCTGGTGGTGTTATGTAGTTTCCTGGTGGTGTTGTTGTGTAGTTTCGTGGTGTTGTTGTGTAATTTCTTGGTGTTGTTGTGTAGTTTCCTGGTGGTGGTGTTGTGTAGTTTCCTGGTGTTGTTGTGTAGTTTCCTGGTGATGTTGTGTAGTTTCCTGGTGTTGTTGTGTAGTTTTCTGGTGTTGTTGTGTAGTTTCCTGGTGGTGTTGTTGTGTAGTTTCCTGGTGTTGTTGTGTAGTTTCCTGGTGGTGTTGTTGTGTAGTTTCCTGGTGGTGTTGTGTAGTTTCCTGGTGGTGGTGTGTAGTTTCCTGGTGTTGTTGTGTAGTTACCTGGTATTGTTGTGTAGGTTCCTGGTGTTGTTGTGTAGTTTCCTGGTATTGTTGTGTAGTTTCCTGGTGTTGTTGTGTAGTTTCCTGGTGGTGTTGTGTAGTTTCCTGGTGTTGTTGTGTAGTTTCCTGGTGGTATTGTTGTGTAGTTTCCTGGTGTTGTTGTGGAGTTTCCTGGTGGTGGTGTTGTGGAGTTTCCTGGTGGTTGTGTTGTTGTGGAGTTTCCTGGTGGTGGTGTTGTTGTGTAGTTTCCTGGTGGTGGTGTTGTGGAGTTTCCTGGTGGTGGTATTGTGGAGTTTCCTGGTGGTGGTCTTGTGGAGTTTCCTGGTGGTGGTATTGTGGAGTTTCCTGGTGGTGTTGTTGTGTAGTTTCCTGGTGTTGTGTAGTTTCCTGGTGGTGTTGTTGTGTAGTTTCCTGGTGGTGTTGTGTAGTTTCCTGGTGGTGATGTGTAGTTTCCTGGTGTTGTTGTGTAGTTTCTTGGTATTGTTGTGTAGTTTCCTGGTGGTGTTGTGTAGTTTCCTGGTGTTGTTGTGTAGTTTCCTGGTGTTGTTGTGTAGTTTCCTGGTGGTGTTGCTGTGTAGTTTCCTGGTGTTGTTGTGAGGTTTTCTGGTGTTGTTGTGTAGTTTCCTGGTGGTGTTGTTGTGTAGTTTTCTGGTGGTGTTGATGTGTAGTTTCCTGGTGGTGATGTTGTGTAGTTTCCTGGTGATGTTGTGTAGTTTCTTGGTGTTGTTGTGTAGTTTTCTGGTGGTGTTGTGTAGTTTCCTGGTGTTGTTGTGTAGTTTCCTGGTGGTGTTGTTGTGTAGTTTCCTGGTGTTGTTGTGTAGTTTCCTGGTGTTGTTGTGTAGTTTCCTGGTGGTATTGTGGAGTTTCCTGGTGTTGTTGTGTAGTGTTCTGGTGTTGTTGTGTAGTTTCGTGGTGTTGTTGTGTAGTTTCGTGGTGTTGTTGTGTAGTTTCCTGGTGTTGTTGTGGAGTTTCCTTGTGTTGTTGTGTAGTTTCCTGGTGTTGTTGTGTAGTTTCCTTGTGGTGGTGTTGTGTAGTTTCCTGGTGGTAGTGTTGTGTAGTTTCCTGGTGGTGTTGTGTAGTTTCCTGGTGTTGTTGTGTAGTTTCCTGGTGGTGTTGTTGTGTAATTTCTTGGTGTTGTTGTGTAGTTTCCTGGTGTTGTTGTGTAGTTTCCTGGTGTTGTTGTGTAGTTTCCTGGTGGTGGTGTTGTGTAATTTCCTGGTGTTGTTGTGTAATTTCCTGGTGTTGTTGTGTAATTTCCTGGTGTTGTTGTGTAGTTTCCTGGTGTTGTTGTGTAGTTTCCTGGTGGTGTTGTTGTGTAGTTTCTTGGTGTTGTTGTGTAACTTCCTGGTGTTGTTGTGTAGTTTCCTGGTGTTGTTGTGTAGTTTCCTGGTGTTGTTGTGGAGTTTCCTGGTTGTGGTGTTGTGGAGGTTCCTGGTGGTGGTGTTTGTGGAGTTTCCTGGTGGTGGTATTGTGGAGTTTCCTGGTGGTGGTATTGTGGAGTTTCCTGGTGGTGGTATTGTGGAGTTTCCTGGTGGTGGTGTTGTGGAGTTTCCTGGTGGTGGTGTTGTGGAGTTTCCTGGTGGTGGTGTTGTGGAGTTTCCTGGTGGTGGTATTGTTGAGTTTCCTGGTGGTGGTGTTGTGGAGTTTCCTGGTGGTGGTGTTGTGGAGTTTCCTGGTGGTGGTATTGTGGAGTTTCCTGGTGGTGGTATTGTGGAGTTTCCTGGTGGTGGTATTGTGGAGTTTCCTGGTGGTGGTGTTGTGGAGTTTCCTGGTGGTGGTATTGTGGAGTTTCCTGGTGGTGTTGTGGAGTTTCCTGGTGGTGGTGTTGTGGAGTTTCCTGGTGGTATTGTGGAGTTTCCTGGTGGTATTGTGGAGTTTACTGGTGGTGTTGTGGAGTTTCCTGGTGGTGGTATTGTGGAGTATCCTGGTGGTATTGTGGAGTTTCCTGGTGTGGTATTATGGAGTTTCCTGGTGGTGGTACTGTGGAGTTTCCTGGTGGTGTTTGTGGAGTTTTCCTGGTGGTGGTATTGTGGAGTTTCCTGGTGGTGGTATTGTGGAGTTCCTGGTGGTGGTGTTGTGGAGTTTCCTGGTGGTATTGTGGAGTTTCCTGGTGGTGGTATTGTGGAGTTTCCTGGTGGTGGTGTTGTGGAGTTTCCTGGTGGTGTTGTGGATTGTTTGGGAGTTTCCTGGTGGGTTTGTGGAGTTTCCTGGTGGTGGTGTTTGTGGAGTTTCCTGGTGGTGGTATTGTGGAGTTTCCTGGTGGTGGTGTTGTGGAGTTTCCTGGTGGTGGTATTGTGGAGTTTCCTGGTGGTGGTGTTGTGGAGTTTCCTGGTGGTGGTATTGTGGAGTTTCCTGGTGGTGGTGTTGTGGAGTTTCCTGGTGGTGGTATTGTGGAGTTTCCTGGTGGTGGTGTTGTGGAGTTTCCTGTGGTGGTGTTGTGGAGTTTCCTGGTGGTGGTATTGTGGAGTTTCCTGGTGGTGTGTGGGTTTCTGGTGGTGTTGGAGTTTCCTGTGTGGTGTTGTGGAGTTTCCTGGTGGTGGTATTGTGGAGTTTCCTGGTGGTGTTGTGGGTTTCTGGTGGTGGTATTGTGGAGTTTCCTGGTGGTGGTATTGTGGAGTTTCCTGGTGGTGTTGTGGAGTTTCCTGGTGGTGGTGTTGTGGAGTTTCCTGGTGGTATTGTGGAGTTTCCTGGTGGTATTGTAGAGTTTCCTGGTGGTAGTATTGTGGAGTTTCCTGGTGGTGGTATTGTGGAGTTTCCTGGTGGTGGTGTTGTGGAGTTTCCCTGGTGGTGGTATTGTGGAGTTTTCCTGGTGGTGGTGTGTGGAGTTTCTCTGGTGGTGGTATTGTGGAGTTTCCTGGTGGTGGTGTTGTGGAGTTTCCTGGTGGTGTATTGTGGAGTTTCCTGGTTGGTGGTGTTGTGGAGTTTCCTGGTGGTGGTGTTGTGGAGTTTCATGGTGGTGGTATGTGGAGTTTCCTGGTGGTGTTGTGGGTTTCCTGGTGGTGGTGTTGTGGAGTTTCCTGGTGGTGGTGTTGTGGAGTTTCCTGGGTGGTGGTATTGTGGAGTTTCCTGGTGGTGGTGTTGTTGGAGTTTCCTGGTGGTGGTATTGTGGAGTTTCCTGGTGGTGGTATTGTGGAGTTTCCTGTGGTGGTAGTTGTGGAGTTTCCTGGTGGTGGGTTGTGGAGTTTCCTGGTGGTGGTATTGTTGAGTTTCCTGGTGGTGGTGTTGTGGAGTTTCCTGCCTGGTGGTATTGTGGAGTTTCCTGGTGGTGGTGTTGTGGAGTTTTCCTGGTGTGGGTAGTGTGGAGTTTCCTGGTGGGGTATTGTGGAGTTTCCTGGTGGTGGTATTGTGGAGTTTCCTGGTGGTGGTATTGTGGAGTTTCCTGGTGGTGGTATTGTGGAGTTTCCTGGTGGTGGTATTGTGGAGTTTCCTGGTGGTGTATTGTGGAGTTTCCTGGTGGTGGTATTGTGGAGTTTCCTGGTGGTGGTATTGTTGGAGTTTTCCTGGTGGTTGGTATTGTGGAGTTTCCTGGTGGTGTTGTGGAGTTCCTGGTGGTGGTGTTGTGGAGTTTCCTGGTGGTATTGTGGAGTTTCCAGGTGGTATTGTGGAGTTTCCTGGTGGTATTGTGGAGTTTCCTGGTGGTGGTATTGTGGAGTTTCCTGGTGGTGGTGTTGTGGAGTTTCCTGGTGGTGGTATTGTGGAGTTTCCTGGTGGTGGTATTGTGGAGTTTCCTGGTGGTGTTGTGGAGTTTCCTGGTGGTGGTATTGTGGAGTTTCCTGGTGGTGGTATTGTGGAGTTTCCTGGTGGTGGTATTGTGGAGTTTCCTGGTGGTGTTGTGGAGTTTCCTGGTGGTGGTATTGTGGAGTTTCCTGGTGGTGTTGTGGAGTTTCCTGGTGGTGGTGTTGTGGAGTTTCCTGGTGGTGGTATTGTGGAGTTTCCTGGTGGTGGTGTTGTGGAGTTTCCTGGTGGTGGTATTGTGGAGTTTCCTGGTGGTGGTGTTGTGGAGTTTCCTGGTGGTGTTGTGGAGTTTCCTGGTGGTGGTATTGTGGAGTTTCCTGTGGTGGTGTTGTGGAGTTTCCTGGTGGTGGTATTGTGGAGTTTCCTGTGGTGCATGTTGTGGAGTTTCCTGGTGGTGGTAGTTGTGGGAAGTTTCCTGGTGGTGGTATGTGGAGTTTCCTGGTGGTGGTGTTTGTGGAGTTTCCTGGTGGTGGTATTGTGGAGTTTCCTGGTGTGGTAGTTGTGGAGTTTCCTGGTGGTGTTTGTGGAGTTTCCTGGTGGTGGTGTTGTGGAGTTTCCTGGTGGTATTGTGGTAGTTTCCTGGTGGTATTGTGGAGTTTCCTGGTGGGTATTGTGGAGTTTCCTGGTGGTGGTATTGTGGAGCTTTCCTGGTGGTGGTGTTGTGGAGTTTCCTGTGGTGGTATTGTGGAGTTTTCCTGGTGGTGGTGTTGTGGAGTTTCCTGGTGGTGGTATTGTGGAGTTTCCTGGTGGTGGTAGTTGTGGAGTTTCCTGGTGGTGGTATTGTGGAGTTTTCCTGGTGGTGGTATTGTGGAGTTTCCTGGTGGTGGTGTTGTGGAGTTTCTGGTGGTGGTATTGTGGAGTTTCCTGGTGGTGGTTGTGGAGTTTCCTGGTGGTGGTGTTGTGGAGTTTCCTGGTGGTGGTATTGTGGAGTTTCCTGGTGGTGGTAGTTGTGGAGTTTTCCTGGGTGGTATTGTGGAGTTTCCTGGTGTGGGTATTGGGAGTTTCCTGGTGGTGGTATTGTGGAGTTTTCCTGGTGGTGGTATTGTGGAGTTTCCTGGTGGTGGTGTTGTGGAGTTTCCTGGTGGTGGTATTGTGGAGTTTCCTGGTGGTGGTGTTGTGGAGTTTCCTGGTGGTGGTATTGTGGAGTTTCCTGTGGTGGTTATTGTGGAGTTTCCTGTGGTGGTATTGTGGAGTTTCCTGTGGTGGTGTTGTGGAGTTTCCTGGTGGTGGTGTTGTGGAGTTTCCTGGTGGTGGTGTTGTGGGAGTTTCCTGGTGGTGGTATTGTGGAGTTTCCTGGTGGTGGTGTTGTGGAGTTTCCTGGTGGTGGTATTGTGGAGTTTCCTGGTGGTGGTATTGTGGAGTTTCCTGGTGGTGGTAGTTGTGGAGTTTCCTGGTGGTGGTGTTGTGGAGTTTCCTGGTGGTGGTATTGTGGAGTTTCCTGGTGGTGGTGTTGTGGAGTTTCCTGGTGGTGGTATTGTGGAGTTCCCTGGTGGTGGTATTGTGGAGTTTCCTGGTGGTGGTATTGTGGAGTTTCCTGGTGGTGGTGTTGTGGAGTTTCCTGGTGGTGGTGTTGTGGAGTTTCCTGGTGGTGGTAGTTGTGGAGTTTCCTGGTGGTGGTATTGTGGAGTTTCCTGGTGGTGGTATTGTGGAGTTTGCTGGTGGTGTTGTGGGAGTTTCCTGGTGGTGGTATTGTGGAGTTTCCTGGTGGTGGTATTGTGGAGTTTCCTGGTGGTGGTATTGTGGAGTTTCCTGGTGGTGTTGTGGAGTTTCCTGGTGGTGGTGTTGTGGAGTTTCCTGGTGGTATTGTGGAGTTTCCTGGTGGTATTGTGGAGTTTACTGGTGGTGTTGTGGAGTTTCCTGGTGGTGGTATTGTGGAGTTTCCTGGTGGTATTGTGGAGTTTCCTGGTGGTGGTATTGTGGAGTTTCCTGGTGGTGGTATTGTGGAGTTTCCTGGTGGTGTTGTGGAGTTTCCTGGTGGTGGTATTGTGGAGTTTCCTGGTGGTGGTATTGTGGAGTTTCCTGGTGGTGGTATTGTGGAGTTTCCTTTTGGTGGTGTTGTGGAGTTTCCTGGTGGTGGTATTGTGGAGTTTCCTGGTGGTGTTGTGGAGTTTCCTGGTGGTGGTGTTGTGGAGTTTCCTGGTGGTGGTATTGTGGAGTTACCTGGTGGTGGTGTTGTGGAGTTTCCTGGTGGTGGTATTGTGGAGTTTCCTGGTGGTGGTGTTGTGGAGTTTCCTGGTGGTGTTGTGGAGTTTCCTGGTGGTGGTATTGTGGAGTTTCCTGGTGGTGGTGTTGTGGAGTTTCCTGGTGGTGGTATTGTGGAGTTTCCTGGTGGTGGTGTTGTGGAGTTTCCTGGTGGTGGTGTTGTGGAGTTTCCTGGTGGTGGTATTGTGGAGTTTCCTGGTGGTGGTGTTGTGGAGTTTCCTGGTGGTGGTATTGTGGAGTTTCCTGGTGGTGGTATTGTGGAGTTTCCTGGTGGTGTTGTGGAGTTTCCTGGTGGTGGTGTTGTGAAGTTTCCTGGCGGTATTGTGGAGTTTCCTGGTGGTATTGTGGAGTTTCCTGGTGGTATTGTGGAGTTTCCTGGTGGTGGTATTGTGGAGCTTCCTGGTGGTGGTGTTGTGGAGTTTCCTGGTGGTGGTATTGTGGAGTTTCCTGGTGGTGGTGTTGTAGAGTTTCCTGGTGGTGGTATTGTGGAGTTTCCTGGTGGTGGTGTTGTGGAGTTTCCTGGTGGTGGTATTGTGGAGTTTCCTGGTGGTGGTGTTGTGGAGTTTCCTGGTGGTGGTGTTGTGGAGTTTCCTGGTGGTGGTATTGTGGAGTTTCCTGGTGGTGTTGTGGAGTTTCCTGGTGGTGGTGTTGTGGAGTTTCCTGGTGGTGGTGTTGTGGAGTTTCCTGGTGGTGGTATTGTGGAGTTTCCTGGTGGTGGTGTTGTGGAGTTTCCTGGTGGTGGTATTGTGGAGTTTCCTGGTGGTGGTATTGTGGAGTTTCCTGGTGGTGGTGTTGTGGAGTTTCCTGGTGGTGGTGTTGTGGAGTTTCCTGGTGGTGGTATTGTGGAGTTTCCTGGTGGTGGTGTTGTGGAGTTTCCTGGTGGTGGTATTGTGGAGTTTCCTGGTGGTGGTATTGTGGAGTTTCCTGGTGGTGGTATTGTGGAGTTTCCTGGTGGTGGTGTTGTGGAGTTTCCTGGTGGTGGTGTTGTGGAGTTTCCTGGTGGTGGTGTTGTGGAGTTTCCTGGTGGTGGTATTGTGGAGTTTCCTGGTGGTGGTATTGTGGAGTTTCCTGGTGGTGTTGTGGAGTTTCCTGGTGGTGGTATTGTGGAGTTTCCTGGTGGTGGTATTGTGGAGTTTCCTGGTGGTATTGTGGAGTTTCCTGGTGGTGGTATTGTGGAGTTTCCTGGTGGTGGTATTGTGGAGTTTCCTGGTGGTGTTGTGAAGTTTCCTGGTGGTGGTGTTGTGGAGTTTCCTGGTGGTATTGTGGAGTTTCCTGGTGGTATTGTGGAGTTTCCTGGTGGTGTTGTGGAGTTTCCTGGTGGTGGTATTGTGGAGTTTCCTGGTGGTATTGTGGAGTTTCCTGGTGGTGGTATTGTGGAGTTTCCTGGTGGTGGTATTGTGGAGTTTCCTGGTGGTGTTGTGGAGTTTCCTGGTGGTGGTATTGTGGAGTTTCCTGGTGGTGGTATTGTGGAGTTTCCTGGTGGTGGTATTGTGGAGTTTCCTGGTGGTATTGTGGAGTTTCCTGGTGGTGGTATTGTGGAGTTTCCTGGTGGTGTTGTGGAGTTTCCTGGTGGTGGTATTGTGGAGTTTCCTGGTGGTGGTATTGTGGAGTTTCCTGGTGGTATTGTGGAGTTTCCTGGTGGTGGTATTGTGGAGTTTCCTGGTGGTGGTATTGTGGAGTTTCCTGGTGGTGGTATTGTGGAGCTTCCTGGTGGTGGTGTTGTGGAGTTTTCTGGTGGTGGTATTGTGGAGTTTCCTGGTGGTGGTATTGTGGAGTTTCCTTGTGGTGGTGTTGTGGAGTTTCCTGGTGGTGGTATTGTGGAGTTTCCTGGTGGTGGTATTGTGGAGTTTCCTTGTGGTGGTATTGTGGAGTTTCCTGGTGGTGGTATTGTGGAGTTTCCTGGTGGTGGTATTGTGGAGTTTCCTGGTGGTGTTGTGGAGTTTCCTGGTGGTGGTGTTGTGGAGTTTCCTGGTGGTGGTATTGTGGAGTTTCCTGGTGGTGGTATTGTGGAGTTTTCTGGTGGTGGTGTTGTGGAGTTTCCTGGTGGTGGTGTTGTGGAGTTTCCTGGTGGTGGTATTGTGGAGTTTCCTGGTGGTGGTGTTGTGGAGTTTCCTGGTGGTGGTATTGTGGAGTTTCCTGGTGGTGGTATTGTGGAGTTTCCTGGTGGTGTTGTGGAGTTTCCTGGTGGTGGTGTTGTGGAGTTTCCTGGTGGTGGTATTGTGGAGTTTCCTGGTGGTGGTGTTGTGGAGTTTCCTGGTGGTGGTATTGTGGAGTTTCCTGGTGGTGGTGTTGTGGAGTTTCCTGGTGGTGTTGTGGAGTTTCCTGGTGGTGGTGTTGTGTAGTTTCCAGGCTGTGGTGATGGTGTGGAGATTCCAGGTGATGATGCTGTAGTTTGTTCCAGGCTGGACACTGTATTCTGTGCATCGCTCGTCAACTGATAACGAGAGTTCTGAAAATATGAGACATGTACGTCAGTGATACAATGCACATTGACATGTGTTTGTTCTTTTTGGGTGTGCTATGCACAGAAGAAGAAGAAGAAGAAGAAGAAGAAGAAGAAGAAGAAGAAGAAGAAGAAGAAGAAGAAGAAGAAGAAGAAGAAGAAGAAGAAGAAAGGGAGGAGAACGGCGATAACCAAAAGTAACTTTTACATTATTATTATTTTACATGTTAAATAACATTAGTCTACTGCCACGGAGGTTGCTAACTTTGTCTCCAGGACTAGTCTACTGCCACGGAGGTTGCTAACTTTGTCTCCAGGATTAGTCTACTGTCAGGGAGGTTGCTAACTTTGTCTCCAGGACTAGTCTTCTTCACTGAGATTACTAACTTTGTCTCCAGGATTAGTCTACTGTCACGGAGGTTGCTAACTTTGTCTCCAGAACTATTCTACTGTCAGGGATGTTGCTAACTTTGTCTCCAGGACTAGCCTACTGTCAGGGAGGTTGCTAGCTTTGTCTCCAGGATTAGTCTACTGTCACGGTGGTTGCTAACTTTGTCTCCAGGATTAGTCTACTGTCAGGGAGGTTGCTAATTTTGTCTCCAAGACTAGTCTAGCGGAATTGTTTTGTGACTGTTGTGTTTGCCCAGTCACACAGAGGCAGTTACCTTTGCTTCGAGTATTGTTAGCCAAGTCCCGTAGATAATTTTAGTCTCAAGAATATTGTATGCATTGTCCCACGTATAATATCTCCTATTCTCGCGTCTACTGTCTGCATAGTACCGCATATAAGCTAGCCTGGTGTCAAGCCAACTGTCTGCATAGTCTCACATTTAATATAGTCTATTCTCACACCAGCCGTCTGCTCAATATCACATATAATATAGCCTATTCTCACACCAACTGTTTGCTAAGTCTCACATATAATATAGCCTATTCTCACACCAGCCGTCTGCTCAGTGTTACATGTGTTATAGCCTATTCTCACAACAGCCGTCTGCTCAGTGTAACATGTGTTATAGCCTATTCTCACAACAGCCGTCTGCTCAGTGTTACATGTGTTATAGCCTATTCTCACAACAGCCGTCTGCTCAGTGTTACATGTGTTATAGCCTATTCTCACAACAGCCGTCTGCTCAGTGTTACATGTGTTATAGCCTATTCTCACACCAGCCGTCTGCTCAGTGTTACATGTGTTATAGCCTATTCTCACAACAGCCGTCTGCTCAGTGTTACATGTGTTATAGCCTATTCTCACAACAGCCGTCTGCTCAGTGTTACATGTGTTATAGCCTATTCTCACACCAGCCGTCTGCTCAGTGTTACATGTGTTATAGCCTATTCTCACAACAGCCGTCTGCTCAGTGTTACATGTGTTATAGCCTATTCTCACACCAGCCGTCTGCTCAGTGTTACATGTGTTATAGCCTATTCTCACACCAGCCGTCTGCTCAGTGTTACATGTGTTATAGCCTATTCTCACACCAGCCGTCTGCTCAGTGTTACATGTGTTATAGCCTATTCTCACACCAGCCGTCTGCTCAGTGTTACATGTGTTATAGCCTATTCTCACACCAGCCGTCTGCTCAGTCTCACATATAATACAGCCAACTATCTGTTTAATCTCACATATAATATAGCTTATTCTCACGCCTGCCGTCTGCATAGTCTCACAAATAGTATAACATATTCTCACGCCAGCTGTCTACTTACTATCCTAAATTTTGCAGGTAACGTAAGCCTACTCTCACAAGTATTGTATGCCCAGTCCCACATATAATATGATCCTAATCTCACGAGTATTGTGTGTCCAGTCACAAAAATAAGTAAAGTCTGGTCTCACGAGTATTGTGTACCCAGATAATATAAGCATAGTTTTCGAATATTGTGGGTCCAGATAATATAAACCTAGTCTCAATAGTATTGGGTAACCAGGCTGGTAGGTATTGTGAACGTAGAATCACGATTATTGTGTGTCCACTCTGGCAGATATTTTGAACTTAGAGCCACGAATATTGTGCTCCCAGTCTCATATATAACGTTACATTGGGTTCACAGAGCCAGTGTCGGTCAACTGTAACAAACCATGGGAGTCGAGTCTGGCAAGTAATGGGGACATACCAGGGTACGCTGTCCCTAACTGCCCACCGTGATCTTCTGTGTAGATGGTCACCGGATGTCCATTCAGAGAGATGTTACACTGGCCAGACCGGTTTCCAAAGTAACATAAGGTGTACACTGCAAGCTCAAATGCTGGACTCGAACCAAGGAACATCACGCCATTGTTCTGCTCTAGGCTTTCCCAAGTGAACGACACTGCTAGAATATTGGGCTCAGCAAAGCCATGATACCTGAAACAATACAATGGACGACACATATAAACAATATAATGGATAACATAATCTACACAATATAATGAGCATGGCAATCGAAACAATACAATGGACAAAACAATCATCTAAACAATACATTGGAGAATATAGTCTAAACAATATAATGGGCAATATAATCTGAACAATACAATGGTTTTTAAAAAAAAATGTCATGGGCAACATAAACTCTCTGTCTCTTATTGTGTTTCCAACTGCATTTCTTATGCATCTCATCTCACATGATGTGATTTTACGCCTATGTGTACAATGATCACAGCCCCACAATATTTCTTTCTTTTAGATGTACCTTATTATAAATAATTACTTGAAGGAATTTAAGGATATTGTTTCTTTCTTCAAAGCGAAATCTTCTTCCATCCATAATTTATAATGGTTACACCTAAAACAAACAGATATTTAATCCCTTGTGAACTGCATCAATGGGTGTAGATTTTTTTATGAGACAAATTGTATACAACACACGCTTACGCGTGCTCACACGTGAACACATATAAACACCTTGTGTAAGGAACTATACATGTTCACCTGTAGACATTCATTGATGTGAAGAAATAGACACGTTTAAACATACAGAGGTAGACATGGACAGACAGACAGACAGACAGACAGACAGACAGAGGGTAAAACATAGAGAGTGTGAGATAGATACAGTTAGTGAGAGAGACAGTGAGAGTGAGAGAGGGAGAGAGACAGATACACAAGAGAGAGAGAGAGAGAGAGAGAGAGAGAGAGAGAGAGAGAGAGAGAGAGAGAGAGAGAGAGAACGAGAGGGAGAGAAAGAGGCAGATAAATATTGAGAGAGAATGAAAGTGCACGAAAGCGTGAGAGAGTGTGAGAGATATATTGAGAGAAATAATTAGAGCAAGAGATATTAAGAGAGAGAGAGAGAGAGACAGAGAGAGAGAGACAGAGAGAGAGAGACAGAGAGAGAGAGAGAGACAGAGAGAACGAACGAACGAATGAACAAACTTTATTTTCAAAGGGTTAAGAATTGGGCACGCAGGCCCGTCTAGCATTCTGCCCTTGTATCACTCTCTTTCATACATTATTTCATTCACACATCATTGAAGGCTAACAGAGAACAGCAACAATATAAAAGATATGCATTATAAAGGCATGGGTAAAATGCGAACATCAAAACTACACGACTCAGTAATATTAGATAATGGTCTGACACTTGTTATTAGCCATATGGAATAT
This sequence comes from Cepaea nemoralis, assembly GCA_014155875.1. Lineage (NCBI taxonomy): Eukaryota > Metazoa > Mollusca > Gastropoda > Stylommatophora > Helicidae > Cepaea > Cepaea nemoralis. Next base: position 432,169 of record JACEFZ010009130.1, read on the forward strand.
ACTGGCCTACCAAAAAGGACTGGCTGTTATACTAAGGTTTTGTTATTATTATTATTATTATTATTATTATTATTATTATTATTATTATTATTATTATTATTATTATTATTATTATTATCTATATTATCAAGGGGGAAGGTAATCCGTACTGAGATAATGTTCGAATAATTTGCTATTATATGAATAGGGATTGGTGATGTCTTTGATTTCTTGTGGAAGATTGTTCCACAGCTGAGCTGAAGAGTACGTTAAGCTTGTTTTGTATAAGTCAATCCTAGGCTTCGGAATGTGTAATATATTTAAATGTTTACTGTGTCTAGCATTATATTTAACCAATGGCCATAGGTAATTTGGGGCATTCGGATGCAGGATTTTGTGAATTAGTTTAGCTTTATTGAAAAGCAGGCGTTTGCGGAGTGGTAGTAACTGAAGGCGTTTATACAGGCTAGGATTGTCAGATAAATGTTTGCTATAAATTAGACTCATGGCCCGTTTCTGGAGTGAGTAAAGTCGCTTGGTGTTTGAATTAGAATAACCGTCCCAGATTGTAGAGCAGTAGTCAAAGTGTGTCTGTATATGAGAAGTATAGAATAGTTTCCTTGTGTCCTCATCAAGGAAGTTTTTAATTTTGGCGAGTTGGTAGACTTTTTCCGCTGTTTGTTTAATGAGCGCTTGAACGTGGGAATTAAAGGTTAGGTTTCTATCAATGATTAGGCCTAATGTTTTGTGCTCAATTACACTTTCTACTGGCATGTTATCGATGTGAAGTTGAAGTGATGTGTGTGAGCTTAGAGTTTGAAGTCTCTGTCTGGTTGTTAATAAAATTGCTTTTGTTTTAGTGATGTTAATTTGCATACGGTTTGAATAGCTCCACCTAACTACATTATTTAATTCGTGTTGTAAAGACGACTCCAGCAAAATACAGTTTTAAGTGTTTGTGTACACTGTACAGTCGTCTGCAAATAGATCGCAGGACGACGAAAGATGCAAAGGTAGATCGTTAATATATGGCAAATAATAGAGGGCCAAGAATAGAGCCTTGCGGTACTCCAATATTGAAGGTTGTGGTTTGAGACAGAGATTTATTATGTGATACTACTTGCTTTCTGTTTGATAGAAAAGATGATATTAGAGTGACTACATTAGGGCCAATTTTCATTGTCTCAAGATTTTTAATTAAAATAACATGGTCTATCATATCAAATGCTTTCTTGAAATCAATAAACACAGTTCCACATAGACTGTTGTTTATATTCTGGTGCCAATTTTCTATCATGTTTGTTAGGGCCGTATGGCAAGAATATTTTGGTCGAAATCCTGATTAGCTGTCAACAATAAGCTTGTTGCGAACAAAATACTGTGATGTTACTTTATGGGTATGTTTTTCTAGTGGCTTAGATAGTGATGATAGTAAGGAAATGGGTCTGTAATTGTTCGGGAGACCATTGTCCAATGAACCAGATTTAAGAAGAGGGTACACTTTAGCGATTTTGAGAGCTGATGGAAAGTGGCCTTTGGTGAGACACTGATTATATACATAGGTTAGTAATATACAGATCACTGGCGCAGCACAACTGAGAATACGGTTGCTGATTCCTTCTAACCCAGATGAGGTTGTGTATTTTAGGTTACTGAGGTAAGTGAATACTTCAGTGATTGTCATTAGCGGTATGTCGGAAAGAATATCACGGGAGCATCTATTCTCGCAAAACGATGACAGTAAAGATAAGTTGCAAGGAGAATTAGGTATTGAAGCCTTCAACTGGTCTATGTCAGTTTGAAAAAGATTACTGAATTGGTCGCATGTAATATGATTTGACGGTAAAGAACTTCGGAAGTTATACTTGTTTGTCAAGGTGTTAATTGCTTTCCATATATCCTTACTATTTGTTTTATCCATTACTAAGTTCTTAAAGTAATTTTTCTTTTCCAGCCGTATGGTATATTGAACTTTGTTTCTAAGAGTACGGTATGCGCTGAGATCCCGCTTTTTATGTGCTTTATCTCTGTCTCTCATAATTTCAAGTATTTCCTGGGTGATCCAAGGTGACGTGATGTGGTGTTTTACTCGAACTTCCTTGATTGGCACATGTCTATCAAAAACATCAATAAAGGTTTTCATCCAGAATTCCAGAGCTTCATCCGGGCCAGGAAGCTGATAAACATTGTCTATAGGTGAACTGAACAAGTCCTGTAAAAATGCGTTTTGGTTGAAATTTTTGTAACTTCTATATTTTACACTTATGTGTTTATGTTTAGGAGTTTTAATTCCTTTTTTTAGACCACGTCCAGCATATTGGGTAGTGATCGCTCATTGCACAATTGGGTACAGTGCATTCTATGATGTTGTCTGAGCAAGTTACATAAATGTGATCTATGACTGTTGAAGATGACTTTGTTACTCTAGTAGCTTGTACTATTTGTTGGAAATTGTATGATGCAATTATATTTCCCCATATTATGTTGGATTTGTTTTTGTCAATGTTAAAGTCTCCGAGTAGTATAATTTCCTTCCCGGAAGCGAAAACCACATCCATCATGGTAGTGAAGTTTTCGTACCAGACGTGTCCAGCACTGGGATTTCGATAGAGGTAGCCAATTATCAGGGGTGTGCGGTTTTGAAGTTTTAGCTCTAACCAAATACATTCTATTTCGCAAGTTTCAAAGTCTAGCCTACGGTGAGCATTTAGTAAATTAAAAACAAAGGCTACTATGCCTGTCTCTTGTTTCCTACAGGGATCCCTTCTAAAAACTGTGTACCCTTTAGTAGAGATGTCCTCATCTGAAATGTTGTCATTAAGCCTACTTTCACTAAGGCCGAATAAATGAAAATTTTGATTAAGAATAGAAGATAACTCTGGTAGCTTGTTAAATAAGCTGCAAATGTTTAAGTGTCCAAGGCGTATTCCTGACCTATTGAGCCAGTGTTGCCACTTCTCAGACATTTCATCCATGAAGAAAGTGTAAATTAGTCAAAATTAAGCAAAAATACAAGATCATAAAAATTCACAAATACATTAGCTTACAAAATATTAGTAATACAAATCGATATGTAAATGACAATATTATAACGATATAACTAATGTTAGTTAGTTAGTTAGTTAGTTAGTTAGTTAGTTAGTTAGTTAGTTAGTTAGTTAGTTAAGGTTGATTAGTTAGTTGAGGTTGATTTATTCTTGGTAGCATGTGTGTAAGATAAGTTAGTTAGTTAGTTAGTTAGTTAGTCGCGGTTCCAACTTCACGGCAACGGGTCATCCCCATATTGCTCTGTTCCTGTGCCAGTGAATATCACACAAAATGCTCCTCACTGCCCTATGTGAACAATGGAATAGACAGGAGTGTCGGCAAGCCAACAGCCCGCACAGGTACACTGTGCATAATGCCGCCGCCAGAATGCCAACACAAATATAACTAATTAGACCAACAAATATAATGCAAACACAGAGTAAAACGAATTAAAGAACATAAAACAAATAATTAACCTGAAAAAACTACATCACAAGCTAAATAACCAGCTGTTATCCAAAAGAATGAATAAATGACTATCCAAGTCATTGTTTCTGTTTAAAGTGGAGTATCCCACACGGAAAATAAAACGTTAAACAGTAAGCAATTAAAGTTCTTCTTCTGCTTCTTCGTTCATCCGGAGGTTTTTTTTTTTCTAATGTGATTGCGTTGTACCTGTTTACAGCAGAGCTGCGTTCTTGCGCCGTTAGGCCGAAACATCCGACTTCTGCGGGCATTTGTTGACCGGGTTAACCTTCCCGGGGCAATTAAAGTTCAAGGAGGAAGCTCTGTTGCTGGTATCAATGCATATAGGGTTCCGTTTTTAATACATATCCTATCACACAGGTCTGTATTGTAGAGACGTCATAAGGGCTTGATTCAGTGCGGCAGGACTAAATTGCATCAAGTATAGAAGTTCTGGACCCCAATGATGCGGAGTTGTTGTCCGCTTGGTCGCTCATTACTGGCGTGAACTTGGTGATGCGGAACCTGTTGTTGCCTGCTTGTTCGCTCATTGCTGGCGTGAATTTGGTGATGCAGAGCCTCTTGTTGTCTGCTATGGGGCCCATAGCTGTCTTGAGCTTGGTGTGTCAAGGTGGTATTACTACCGTGCGTGTGTACCGCTGCTTGATACGAGGGTTCGTTGGAAGTGAGTTTAGGGAAATCTCCCTGGTAGTTATTTCCTTCACGTGTGGGGGTGGGGGTAGGAAGGAGAGGTTGATTTATTCTTGGTAGCATGTGTGCACCTTGAATGGCAGGAGTTCGGGGGTCAGATGTCAGCAGACGTTTATCTGGGGTGATGGGGGCATTTCGACTGGCTTCAGCAGTCAAGTCAATGTTCGTCGTGTTTGTGTGTTGGTCATGTTTTGTGCCCTCTCAGGATATTTGATATTTTTAGCAAGGAAGCTATTACCTAATGTAGATGTGTGGATCTGGTCACTGTACAGTCGTTTCTTTGAGCTGTATAAAATGGTGTGTTGTTGAAAAAAGTGAGAGAAAGAGAGAGAGGAGAGAGAGAGAGAGAGAGAGAGAGAGAGAGAGAGAGAGAGAGAGAGAGAGAGAGAAAGAGAGAGAGAGAGAGAGAGAGAAAGAGTGAGAGTGTGTGTAAGAGAGAATGAAAGTGAGAGAAAGAGTGAAAAAGAGAGTGAGAGAGATAAAATTAGAGAGAGGGATACTGCGAGAGTTAGTGAGAACGAACGAACGAACGAACGGACTTTATTTTCAAAGGGTAACAAATTGGGCACGCAGGCCCGTCTTACATTCGGCCCTTCCAATCACTCATCTTTCGTTCATCAATAGTGCATAGGAAAAACGTCAAATGAATTTTGTAAACATAAACAATGCATGTTACCATGTTATGAGATACATCCACCACCCACCCACACATCCCACATTCACCCACACATCCCCAACCCAACCACACACACCTCAGGCACACATACATTCCCCCACCCATCCACCACATCCCTACATCTCCCCACCCACACACACTCCCACCAACCACACATAACATCCACCCACACCCCAAGCATACATACATTTCCCAACCCACACATCCCCCACCCACACAAACCTCCCCACCCACTCACATATCCTCCACCCGTCCCATTACCTACCAACAATCACCCACCCACATATCCTCCTCCACCCACATACATCCAACCACCCAGCCGAACACACATCCCTCAACCACACATCCCCCACACACACACACATCTCCCCGCCATCACACATATCCCGCACCTACCCAAACACAAATTCCGCACCCACCCACATAATTTCTCAATTCCCCCAGCCCACTCACAGATCCCGAGCCCACCCATACAAACATCCCCCACCATCTCCTAATCTACACACACTCACCCACCCACATATCCTCTACCCATCCACACATTCTCCACCCACGAATACCGCAACCACACATCCCTTAACCACACATCCCTTAACCACACAAGAGAAAGAGAGAGAGAGAGAGAGAGAGAGAGAGAGAGAGAGAGAGAGAGAGAGAGAGAGAGAGAGAGAGAGAGAGAGAGAGAGAGAGAGAACGAAAAAGAAAAAGATAATGAAAGAGAGATAATGAAAGTGAGAGAAAATGTGGAGAGATTGATTGATTGATTGATTGATTGATTGATTGATTGATTGATTGATTGATTGATTGATTGATTGGTCGCATTTTCGAAGAGTTACAAATTGGGCACGCTGGCCCGTCTTACATTCGAGCCGTCCAATCACTTATCTTTCGTTCATAAATAGTGATCTGGAGTACGGAAAGGTTGTGTCCTGTCCCCTTTCTTGTTCATAACATTTATAGACAACATATGCAAAGAAACCAGCCAAACAGAGACAGCAAGAATACCGCATGACGAGTACACGGAAGAAGAACCATCTGCAAATCTAACCATTAGAGAACTCCTTTTTGCGGACGACCAAGCACTAATAGCAAAATCAGAAGCTGAATTACAAGACCACATGAATAGTCTAAGCAAAACAGAGGTAATGACTATAACTAAAGAAGATAAAACAACAACAATTCACCTAAACGAACATCCCTTGAAACAAGTGAAGAGTTTCAAGTACCTAGGAAGTATAATATCATCAAATGGCAGATAAGAAGACGAGATCGAAAATGGACGCAATAAGGCAAACCAACTCATTGGACAAATGGCACCAATAATAAAGAACAAACATGTATCAATAACTACTAAGAAAGCACTTTACAACACAATCTTCCTACCAACTCTGTGCTACCAATGCCAAACCTGGACAATGACAGAAAAAGAGAAAAAAAAAATCACAACAACAGAAATGAGGTTCCTGAGAATACTCAACGTATCAAGAAGAGATAAGATTAGAAATTAAGAAATCAGGACTAAAGTGGGGGTAATAGCAGCACTAGATTTTATTAGAAAGTAGCAAGTCACATGGTTTGGCCATGCAAGTAGGTTACCAGTCAACAGCATACCACAACAAGCAATGATGTACAGACCAGATGGAAACAAAGGAAGAGGCCGACCACGAAAACGTTGGAAGGAGAAATAGCAGAGTCCATGGGAATATCGATACATGAAGCCCATAATCGGGCACTCTCACGATGATTATACTTCACCTCGACACCGCAAGGTACAAGAGGAACATGGTGAGATGAGATGAGGCATTCACATAGGGGGGAAAAAATAAAGAACATCGTCAAATGAATGTTGTAAAAATAAACAATGCATATTACCATGTTATGAGGTACATCCCTTACCCACACTTCTCCCACCCATACAATCTCCCCCCATCCAAACACACATCCCGCACCCATCCACACCCCCCCCCCACCCACACTTATCCCACCAACACAATCTCCCCCACCCACACATACACACATTCCACACCCACCCACACACATACACATTACCCATCCGGAGAGAGAGAGAGAGAAAGAGAGAGAGAGAGAGAGAGAGAGAGAGAGAGAGAGAGAGAGAGAGAGAGAGAGAGAGAGAGAGAGAAAGTGAGAAAGAGAATTAAAGTCAACCTCCATCCAGAGAGAGAGAGAGAAAGTGAGAAAGAGAATTAAAGAATTAAAGAGAGAGAGAGAGAGAGAGACAGAGAGAGAGAGAGAGAGAGAGAGAGGGAGAGAGAGAGAGAGGAAGGAGGGGAGAGAGAAAGTGAGAGAAGGAGAGAATACAACACACAAGTAGATACATACCCAGTAAAGTGTGCCGTGCCATTTTCTTCCAACGAATACAATCTGTACCAGTTGTAGAGACCAGCTACCCGACTTCGGTTGAGGAAATCAAACTCGCCCACAAAGACGCGCTCAAACCCACTACTGTCTAAGCCCAAATCTTCAGTGTATCGATAATATCCTTCGAACCAAATCTTGTACAGCATGCACTCCAACTCACTGCTGTTAGAGATGATCCCTAGACACGACCAATATTTAGCCAGCTCCTGCAGAGGCCCGGTCGAGGATGCAGACTGCAGGAAGCTCTTTATCTCTTGGTGCTCTCCGAATGTCGTGAGGTCATCCTTCGCGGGTTGTGGGTTGTAAGAGCCCAAAAGAGAATCAAACTGCGACCAGATTGGGGAACTGAGTCTTGAGGTGTTGACGAACTGTTAGTTAAAAAGAAAATGGAGGCAGTCGACATCTTGAGTAATGTAAAATGAAACAAAGCGTGTATGGTAACTGATATATCGACAAATGTGACATTGCATTTGAAGAGTATCACAACTTGGGATTCTGAGATAAGTGCAAACAATTTTTTTTTTCAAATGTTAATTTTCTCGTCAGTGTTATCATTTTCTCATCTTTCTATTCATCTCATCCAGTTCTTATGTCTTAATGTAGTCACTGGGGGTCTTTTTCCTGATTATATGTTGTGTTTTTGGTTGTATTTGTTTGCTGATAAAGGCTAGTCGCCGCAACGTCCTGTATGTTTCGTAATTCTGTTCTGTAAAGCTGCATTACTTTGTGTTATTTTATATTGTTTACATTTGGACATAGTGACGGTATATCGCCATACTATTGCCATCGAGATTGTTTTGTTTTGGGGAATCAAACTTGTTCATTTGATTGTCTACTATGTTTGGTCCAAACCTGCGTTTTCTTTGGCGCTGAATCGACTACGATTCTGAGGAGATACAACATGTACAACTGTATGTACATACCGTACACAGGTTTAAGGTCGGTGGACAGAAGTCAATATGGCAGTGTAATACAAATACTGTATTAACTAAAGGCAATGTTTCCCTTCGTGAATTTGAATAATGAAGATACACATACAAGCGTTTAACAGGCAATAGAATGGGCTTCATTGACCGGGTTTTATCTCATTTGGCTGGGTCTCCTTTCCCATGGCAACCCGGCGAAAGTGTCGCACAAAGCACGAGCTCCGCAGCTTCAACGACGACCGCCATGGGTCTCTGAGAAAATTTTTACTTGGAATCGAACCCACGACCTTAGGAGCGTGAACTACAAGGCGTAACTTCGCAACGGACACTGTCAAAACTGAAGTAGTAGTAGTAGTAGTAGTAGTAGTAGTAGTAGTAGTAGTAGTAGTAGTAGTAGTAGTAGTAGTAGTAGTAGTAGTAGTAGTAGTAGTAGGCCTTCTTCAGTTTTGAAGGACTATAGAGTTGTGCCGCTTGGGAGGTGCCTGGCAGCACCGCTGGTGACTGTATAGTCCAATGCGAGAGTGACAATCCCTGTCACAGTTTCCGCATCTGTAAGACGAGGCAAGTCCCGCAGTAAGTGAATGCATTTTAAGTCTGTGCCGCCTATCCTCAGTTTGTTGGATAAGATTGCGCTCAAAGAGCACCAGTCCTTTTGTACATCTCTTCTCCAGGAACATCTGTCTGCTGCAACTATTTCCAACGTGTCTGGATCAATGCCGAGGGTTTTCATATCTTGTTTACACACATCCCTATATCGCATTTGGGGTCTTCCGGTTGGACACTTCCCAGTGGCTAGTTCTAAGTATAGAAGATCTTTGAGAATACGTTCATCCTCCATTCGAGATACGTGGCCCAGCCACCGGAGGCGTCTCTGCTTGAGGAAGGAGTGCACTGTGGTAATATCCGTTCTTTCAAGCACATGTTTGTTTGTTATGTAGTCTTTCCATGTTATGCCCAGGATACGTCTCAAACATCTCATGTGGAAGGAATTCAACTTTCTTTCCTGTCGTGAGTACAAGGTCCAGGATTCAGACCCATAGAGCAGTGTGCTAACAACACAAGCTTTATATACTTAAACTTTTGAACGCTCTGTTAGTCTATTGTTCTCCCAAATGCTCTTAGTCTGGAAAGTGTTGTGGCTTCCTTTCCAATGCGTCTGTCGATTTTTGTCTCTAAGGAAAGATTAACGGACATTATCGACTACAAACACGGAAACTCATTGACAGCGTTCAGTTCGTAATTAGAAATTTTGATTGATGGAGGCACCGCAGCATCTTGTTCTATCACCCGTGTTTCATTTAGGCTGATGGTAAGTCCAAAGTCTCTGCAGGTGATTGCCAAACAATAAAGAGAAGAAGAAGAAGAAGAAGAAGAAGAAGAAGAAGAAGAAGAAGAAGAAGAAGAAGAAGAAGAAGAAGAAGAAGAACAAGTTGTTGTGATACATATTGTTTGTGTTTGAAGTATCTTCTTCTTCTTCTTCTTCTTCTTCTTCTTCTTCTTCTTCTTCTTCTTCTTCTTCTTCTTCTTCTTCTTCTTCTTCTTCTCAGTCGTTGTCCTTTTCTATGGAGCTCTATTTGGCTAATCCATCCAGATATTTACTTTTCTGCCAACCGTTTTGTTCTTTTCCCTCAATTTTGCCAGTTGTCACCAGGTTCTCTAGTTTATGTCTTCTCAGAACGTGCGTAACAATGTTGACTGTCTACGTCTAATTTATCTTATGAGTTTACAGACCAAATGGAAGTAGAAGAAGAGGCCGACCACGTAAACGTTGGACAGAGGGAAAAGCAGAGTCCATGGGCATCTCGATACATGCAACCCATAAATACAAGAGGAGCCAAATGACATATGATTTGTTTACGGTGTTTATTTGTTAGTTAGTTAGTTAGTTAGTTAGTTAATTGGTTGGTTAGTTGGTTGGTTGGTTGGTTGCTTGGTTAGTTAGTTAGTTAGTTAGTTAGTTAGTTAGTTAGTTAGTCGACAGATCATCATCATTTCACATCGAACCATTCAGTCCATAAGTATTAATCTTCTTTGGCTTCCTGCATAGTGTTCTTGTTTGGCCACACCTCTTTTCATTTGCTGTTTTTGCGGTATTCATTTGTTATTTGTAGGACTTGTTCCTTAGTGTTTCTGTCTGTGCATTGTAGTCCTTGCATTTTCCGGAGAAACCACATCTTCACTGGCATTAAATGTTTTTCATCTTCTCTGCTCATTGTCATCTTTTTTTTTCCACATCCATACAAATGTACAATTTCTATGTAGCACTTCAACACTTTTTTTCTCGTTGCAAATGACATCTTGTTACTACAGCCCACCAGAACCCAGAACTATTAAATATGGATACAGTTCGTACCCAGCCCACTATTTCTACCAGTACCAAGCAATGTCTTTGAACTTATTTCTCGTGCTATGTTGACCTTCCTGGTAGACGACCTGCAGTTTGACGAGTTCAATAGCAAACAATTTTTCTAATGCATAAAAACAACAAGATGGCGACAGCCTACCTGGAACAGTCGATCGTGCCAAAAGTCGACTATGATATCAGCGTGAGTGTCGGCAGCTGTGGAGGTTGCGAAGGTCAGCCTGGATGTGTCCGCCTGCCACATCAACTCTGAGACTTCAGCCAGGCTGGCACACTGCCGCGGGCTGGTATCTAGATCAAGTAGTTTGGTTATAGATAAGAGCAGTCACAGCTGCAGCAGGATATAACAGTAAGAAATGAAAACAGGTTTGTGTGACTCCTGCGAAAAAGTGAGATATATTAAATACAGACACAGTGTCATAATCATTACGTGCGGTGACGATAAGCGTGAGCGGTCACGTTTCGCCATCTCACACGATCATCAGAGCTTCTGCAGCTGGTCTTGTTCCAGACGTATTGGTGTTACCTTTCCTCTGAAGTGAACTAGACAGACCGAAAGAGGGATCATGTTGCATGACCAACACATGGTCTATATATTTCAGCTCAGGCTTTGTGCTGTGGAGAGGTATAACTCCATGGAGATGTGTGTGGGTTGGGGATGGGTGGATGATGGGTGTGGGAATGTGTGTGTGGGTGGGGGATATGTCTGTGTGGGTGGGTGGGTGGGGGTGGGGTGTGTGGGTGCGGTAGTTGTGGATTGGTGGATGATTTATGTGTTGGTTGTGAGTGTGTTTCTGTCTGTCTGTCTGTCTGTCTGTTTGTCTGTCTGTCTGTCTGTCTGTCTGAACGACAACTAGCCAGGAAAAATAAACATTCCCATATGTGTGGCACGTTACACCCGCCTTGGGTATTAATGATGCCCATGTTAAACATTGCCTCAACGAGTCATGTATTATTGATTATTTTTCATGCGTTTTAATGCTTATTGTTCTTTTGTTCTCAAAGAATTGCTTCATAACAGATGTTGAATGAAAGAATGTATGAGAGGAAATAGAGAAGAAGGGCAGAATGTCAGACGGGCCTGCGTGCCCAATTCTTAACCCTTTGAAAATAAAGATTTTCGTTCTATCTATCTATCTATCTATCTATCTATCTATCTATCTATCTATCTATCTATCTATCTATCTATCTATCTATCTATCTATCTATCTATATGTCTATCTATCTATCTATCTGTCTATCTATCTATCTATCTATCTATCTATCTATCTATCTACCTACCTACCTACCTGTCTGTCTGTCTGTCTGTCTGTCTGTCTGTCTGTCTGTCTGTCTGTCTGTCTGTCTGTCTATCTATCTATCTATCTATCTATCATTGTCTCAAACCACTACCTTCAATATTGGAGTTCCACAAGGCTCTATTCTTGGCCCTCTATTATTTGCCATATATATTAATGATCTACCTTTGCATCTTTCGTTGTCCTGAGATCTATTTGCAGATGACTGTACAGTGTACATAAACGCTGAAAACTGTATTTTACTGGAGTCGTCTTTACAACAAGAATTAAATAATGTAGTTAGGTGGAGCTATTCAAACCGTATACAAATTAACATCACTAAAACAAAAGCAATGTTATTAACAACCAGACAAAGACTTCAAACTCTAAGCTCACACACATCACTTCAACTTCACATCGATAACATGCCCGTAGAAAGTGTAATTGAGCACAAAACATTAGGCCTAATCATTGATAGAAACCTAACCTTTAATTCCCACGTTCAAGCGCTCATTAAACAAACAGCGAAAAAAGTCTACCAACTCGCCAAAATTAAAAACTTCCTTGATGAGGACACAAGGAAACTATTCTATACTTCTCATATACAGACACACTTTGACTACTGCTCTACAATCTGGGACGGTTGTTCTAATTCAAACACCAAACGACTTTACTCACTCCAGAAAGGGCCATGAGTCTAATTTATAGCAAACATTTATCTGACAATCCTAGCCTGTATAAACGCCTTCAGTTACTTAGTTAGTTAGTCTTTCCTCTTGAGCCTAAGGCGGCGCATAGGGCAGAAGTCCTGACTCTCCATGCTTGGCGGTTCGCTGCTACCTGTTGTAGATCTTGGATATTTACTTGGCCATTGAATGAGCCTTCTCTAATGATGGTTCTACGCAGGGTCTCTCTTGGTCTTCCCCGTTTTCTTTTCCCTACCGGTGACCATATGAGGGCTTGGTAGGGGAGTCTTGTCTTGTCCATTCTGAGTACATGGCCGATGTAGTTCCAACGGCGTCTTCTTATGAAATTGGATACTGTATCTTGCTTAGTCTCTTGTCTTATTTGCGAATTGGTTCTGAAGTCTGTCCAGTGGATGTTTAGAAGTCTTCTAAGACATTTGTTCTCAAAATTGTCTAATTTTTTATCTAAAGCTACCGTTGATTTCCAACTTTCACATCCATACTGTTAACACTGGAATCACACAAGAGTTGAAGATTTTAAGTTTTGTGTGTTTGCTGAGTGTCTTTGACTTCCAGATGTTTGACAGTTTATTGAAGGCACTAGATGCCAGTGCGATTCTAGATTGATATTTCTGGTGTTGAGTCCCCTGTAGATGTCATTTTGCTTCCTAGGTATGTGAAGCTGTTGACTTTTTCAAGAACGTAGCTGTTCAATTTGGTGTCATCTGAACTGTTGGTAAGATCAATAGTCTTTGTTTTTGTGGTGTTAATTTGGAGACCAACTTGCCCTGAAACATTTTGGAGGTGGTTTATTTTCTCTTGGGCATCCGGGTGTGTTGAACTCAGAAGCACTATGTCGTCGGCAAAGTCCAGGTCTTCTAGAATTTTGTCAACCCAATGGATACCCATATTTGTGTTGTTTGTGCATTTGCGCATGACCCAATCGATAGCTATTCCAAAAAGCATCGGTGATAAGACACAACCCTGTTTCACTCCTGTTTCGACTGAGAACCAGTCAGAGTTGCCTGTTTCTGTTCTTACGCAGCAACGTGTCTCTTTGTAGAAAGGTTTTATGACGTTGGTATATTTGGTAGGAAAACCATAGATGTTAAGTAGATTCCAAAGTGAAGGACGGTGGATACTGTCGAAGGCTTTTTGAAAGTCGACAAAGTTGGTGATTAATTTCGACTGGAATTCTACGGAGTCTTCAATGATTATTCTGAGGGTGAAAATGTGGTCTATGCATGACCGTTTTGGTCTGAAGCCTGCTTGTTCTTCTCTGAGCCTTTCATCTATAGTCTTTTTCAATCTCTCAAGTAACATGCTACAAAAACGTTTTCCTGGTACTGACAATAGAGTGATACCACGCCAATTATTGCAATCAGACATATCGCCCTTTTTAGGCAGTTTGAAAATTACACCATCTTTCCACTGTTGTGGTGGGGATTCGCTTTGCCAGATTTCATTGATCAGCTGTAACAAACGTTGTAAGGTGTTCTCATCTGCTGCTTTGAGTATTTCTCCTGAGATTTCATCTTCACCAACAGCTTTGTTGTTCTTCAATTTTTTGATGGCTGCTTTAATCTCTTCCATGGTGAATGACTCGCAGGAGGCATGTAGTGGGGGAATAGTAATTTCTCCATCCAGGTTCGGAACAGTGTCAGGCTGCGGTCTATTTAATATTTCTTTGAAATGTTCTGCCCATCGTTGCTTTTGAAGGTCATCGGATAACAATTGATTACCTTGTTTGTCTTTGATGGGTATATTTGGTGTAGGTGAGTGATTGCATAGTTGCTTCATGATATGGAATACGGCTCTGTTGTTTCCAGTTCTGGCAGCTGCTTCAGTTACTACCATTCCGCAAACTCCTGCTTTTCAATAAAGCTAAACTAATTCACAAAATCCTGCATCGGAATGCCCCAAATTACCTTTGGCCATTGTTTAAATATAATGCTAGACACAGTAAACGTTTAAATATACTACACATTCCGAAGCCTAGGATTGACTTATACAAAACAAGCTTAACGTACTCTGCAGCTCAGCTGTGGAACAATCTTCCACAAGAAATCAAAGACATCACCAATCCCTATTCATATAATCGCAAATTATTCGAACACTATCTCAATACGGATTACCTTCCCCCTTAATAATAGAGATAATAATAATAATAACAAAACCCTAGTATAACAGCCAGTCCCCTTTTTGTAGGTCAGTTTATTCCACATGGCTAATAACAAGTGTCAGACAATTATCTAATATTACTGTGTCGTGTAGTTTTGATGTTCGCATTTTGCCATGCCTTTATAATGCATATCTTTTATATTGTTGCTGTTCTTTGTTAGCCTTGAATGATGTGTGAATGAAATAATGTATGAAAGAGAGTGATAGAAGGGCAGAATGTTAGACGGGCCTGCGTGCCCAATTCTTAACCCTTTGAAAATAAAGTTTGTTCGTTCATTCGTTCATTGAACAAACGAAATGGTGTCAAGTGCCTGTTACGTTACGCTGTCATTCACGAACTCTTTGTATAAACTATTGCCACATATCGCGTGTCCAATCGAGGAATATGTGAACAGAGAGCTTTAGCAAAAACTGCCACAGCCAAGGTAGGTAAGTCATAGATTACACAAGCATTTACATTTCTCTTCGTCTCTTTTATACAAAGTTGAATGGGTGTGCAAATATGCTCCAGTTTATTGATTCCATCATGCGTTTGACCGAATGGGGATGCACAGATATGATCTTGATGAACTGTGAACATTTTAGAATGTTCAACTAGCATAGTTTACTTAAAGAAGTTAGGTTTAATGCAACTTTTACACGCATGGCTGCATTCATAGAATGTTCGTGTGTTTACTTTTGTGTCCTTTGCAAGAGACGGGTCCATCACGTAGTGGATCTGTAATGTTTGCATTAATGCTTATTGATCAGTGGATCGACCTGCCTAAATATATCTACCCGCCTACATACTTATATACATTCCTATCTACACATCTACAAACATATCTGCATAATATCTATATACCTACATATTTACCTGCATATCTTCCTACCTACCTACTGAACGTAAACTTGCCTAAGAATTATAAACAGCCAAAAAATGCTGGGGTTTACTGCTACGTCCTGTAGAGGATATGCAACTAACTAAACTACCTACACACCTCCCTTCCGACAGAGCGACTCACCATCAGATGCGCGTAAGACTAGTGCTCTAGCTAAGACAGAAGTATAACCAACGACACATCCACTATAGAAAAAGGGCGACGGCGGAAGAGCCAACAAACTGCAGCGAGAGCGAGGCGACAGAGATAACGAGTCGACAGAGAGAACGACCGACAGATATAACTAGCGTACAGAGAGAACGACGACAGAGTAGAACGAGCGCCAGAGAGAAACGACCGACAGAGAGAACGAGCGACAGAGAACGAGCGACAGAGAGAACGACCGACAGAGAGAACGAGCGACAGAGGAGAACGAGCGACAGAGAGAACGACGACAGAGAGAAAGACCGACAGAGAGAACGACCGACAGAGAGAACGAGCGACAGAGAGAACGACCGACAGAGAGAACGACCGACAGAGAGAACGACGACAGAGAGGACGAGCGACAGAGAGAACGAGCGACAGAGAGAACGAGCGACAGAGAGAACGAGCGACAGATAGAACGAGCGACAGAGAGAACGAGCGACAGAGAGAAACGAGCGACAGATGAGAACGACCGACAGAGAGGACGAGCGACAGAGAGAACGATGCGACAGAGAGAACGACCGACAGAGAGAACGAGCGACAGGAGAGAACGAGCGACAGATGATAACGACGACAGAGAGAACGAGCGACAGAGAGAACGAGCGACAGAGAGAACGAGCGACAGAGAGAACGAGCGACAGGGAGAACCGACCGACAGAGAGAACGACGACAGAGAGAACGAGCGACAGAGAGAACGACCTACAGAGAGAACGACCGACAGAGAGAACGACCGACAGAGAGGACGAGCGACAGAGAGAACGAGCGACAGAGAGAAACGAGCGACAGGAGATAACGAGCGACAGAGAGAACGAGCGACAGAGATAACGAGCGACAGAGAGAACGAGCGACAGAGAGAACGAGCGACAGAGAGAACGAGCGACAGAGAGAACGAGCCGACAGAGAGAACGACCGAGCAAGAGAACGAGCGACAGAGAGAACGAGCGACAGATAGAACGACGACAGAGAGAACGAGCGACAGAGAGAACGAGCGACAGAGAGAGCACCCATAGAAACGAGAAAGAGACGACAGAGAGAACGACGACAGAGAGAACGACCGACAGAGAGAACAGCACAGAGAGAACACGACAGAGTAGAACGATGCGACAGAGAGAACGAGCGACAGAGAGAACGAGGACAGAGAGAACGACGACAGAGAGAACGAGCGACAGAGAGAACGAGCGACAGAGAGAAACGACGACAGAGAGAAGAGCGAAGAGAGAACGAGCGACAGAGAGAACGACGACAGAGAGACGACGACAGAGAGAACGAGGCGACAGAGAGAACGACGACAGAGAGAACGAGCGACAGAGAGACGAGCGACAGAGAGAACGACGACAGAGAGAACGAGCTACAGAGAGAACGACGACAGAGAGAACGACGACAGAGAGAACGACGACAGAGAGAACGAGCGACAGAGAGAACGAGCGACAGAAGAACGACGACAGAGAGAACGACGACAGAGAGAACGAGCTGACAGAGAGAACGACGACAGAGAGAACGAGCGACAGAGAGAACGACGACAGAGAGAACGACGACAGAGAGAACGAGCGACAGAGAGAAACGAGCGACAGAGAGAACGACGACAGAGAGAACGAGCGACAGAGAGAACGAGACAGAGAGAACGAGCGACAGAGAGAACGACGACAGAGAGAACGAGCGACAGAGAGAAACGAGCGACAGAGAGAACGACGACAGAGAGAAACGAGCGACAGAGAGAACGAGCGACAGAGAGAACGAGCGACAGAGAGAACGAGCGACAGAGAGAACGAGCGACAGAGAGAACGACGACAGAGAGAACGAGCGACAGAGAGAACGAGCGACAGAGAGAACGACGACAGAGAGAACGACGACAGAGAGAACGACGACAGATAGAACGACGACAGAGAGAACGAGCGACAGAGAGAACGACGACAGAGAGAACGAGCGACAGAGAGAACGAGCGACAAGAGAACGAGCGACAGAAGAGAACGAGCGACAGAGAGAACGAGCGACAGAGAGAAACGAGCGACAGAGAGAACGAGCGACAGAGAGAACGAGCGACAGAGAGAACTGAGCGACAGAGAGAACGAGCGACAGAGAGAAACGAGCGACAGAGAGAACGAGCGACAGAGAGAACGAGCGACAGAGAGAACGAGCGACAGAGAGAACGAGCGACAGAGAGAACGAGCGACAGAGAGAACGAGCGACAGAGAGAACGAGCGACAGAGAGAACGGGCGACAGAGAGAACGACGACAGGTAGACGACGACAGAGAAAACGACGACAGAGAGAACGACCGACAGAGAGAACGACCGACAGAGAGAACGAGCGACAGAGAGAACGAGCGACAGAGAGAACGACCTACAGAGAGAACGAGCGACAGAGAGAACGACCGACATGAGAGAACGACCGACAGAGAGAGACACAAGAGAAGACGACAGAGAGAACGAGCGACAGAGAGAACGAGCGACAGAGAAACGAGCGACAGAGAACGAGCGACAGAGAGAACGACCGACAGAGAGAACGACGACAGAGAGAAGAGCGACAGAGAGAACGAGCGACAGAGAGAACGACGACAGAGAGAACGACGACAGAGAGAACGACGACAGAGAGAACGACGACAGAGAGAACGACCGACAGAGAGAAAACGACAGAGAGAACGACGACAGAGAGAACGAGCGACAGAGAGAACGACCGACAGAGAAACGAGCGACAGAGAGAACGAGCACAGAGAGAAACGACGACAGAGAGAACGACGACAGGAGACGACGAAGAGCGACAGAGAGAACGAGCGACAGAGAGAACGACGACAGAGAGAACGACCGACAGAGAGAAGAGCCGACAGAGAGACGAGCGACAGAGAGAACGAGCGACAGAGAGAACGAGCGACAGAGAGAACGACGAGACAGGATGAACGAGCGACAGAGAGAACGAGCGGACAGAGAGAAACGAGACAGAGAGAACGAGCGACAGAGAGAACGAGCGACAGAGAGAACGAGCGACAGAGAGGAACGAGCGACATAGAGAACGAGGACAGAGAGAACGAGGTGACAGAGAGAACGAGCGACAGAGAGAACGACACAGAGAGAAACGAGCGACAGAGAGAACGGGCGACAGAGAGAACGACGCACAGAGAGAACGACGACAGAGAGAACGAGCGCAAGGAGAACGAGCGACAGAGAGAACGAGCGACAGAGAGAAACGACGACAGAGAGAACGACCGACAGAGAGAACGACGACAGAGAAACGACGACAGGAGAACGACGAGAAAACGACCGACAGAGAGAAACGAGCGACAGAGAAGACGACAGGAGAACACGACAGAGATAAGAGCGACAGAGAGAACGACGACAGAGAGAAAGAGACAGAGAGAACGAGCTGACAGATAGAGAACGAGCGACAGAGAGAGAACGAGCGACAGAGAGAACGAGCGACAGAGAGAACGAGCGACAGAGAGAACGAGCGAAGAGAGAACGACGACAGAGAGAGGCGACAGAGAAACGACGACAGAGAACGGAGACAAGAGAACGAGCGACAGAGAGAACGAGCGACAGAGAGAACGACGACAGAGAGAACGAGCGACAGAGAGAACGAGCGACAGAGAGAACGAGCGACAGAGAGAACGACGACAGAGAGAACGAGCGACAGAGAGAAACGAGCGACAGAGAGAACGAGCGACAGAGAGAACGAGCGACAGAGAGAACGACGCGACAGAGAGAACGACGACAGAGAGAACGAGGACAGAGAGAACGAGCGACAGAGAGAACGACGACAGAGAGAAGAGCGACAGAGAGAACGAGCGACAGAGAGAACGACCGACAGAGAGAACGAGCGACAGAGAGAACGAGCGACAGAGAGAACGAGGACAGAGAGAACGAGCGACAGAGAGAACGACGACAGAGAGAACGAGCGACAGAGAGAAGACCGACAGAGAGAGACGACCGACAGAGAGAAACGAGCGACAGAGAGAGAACGACGACAGAGAGAACGACGACAGAGAACGAGCGACAGAGAGAACGACGACAGAGAGAACGAGCGACAGAGAGAACGAGCGACAGAGAGAACGAGCGACAGAGAGAACGAGCGACAGAGAGAACAGCGACAGAGAGAACGACCGACAGGAGAAGAGCGACAGAGAGAACGAGCGACAGAGAGACGAGCGAAGAGAGAACGACACGAGAGAACGAGCGACAGAGAGAACGAGCGACAGAGAGACGAGCGACAGAGAGAACGAGCGACAGAGAGAACGACGACAGAGAACGAGCGACAGAGAGAACGAGCGACAGAGAGAAACGACGACAGAGAGAAGAGCGACAGAGAGAACGAGCGACAGAGAGAACGAGCGACAGAGAGAAACGAGCGACAGAGAGAACGCGACAGAGAAACGAGCGACAGAGAGAACGAGCGACAGAGAGAACGACCGACAGAGAGAACGACGCGACAGAGAGAACGACCGACAGAGAGAACGAGCGACAGAGAGAACGACGACAGAGGAACGAGCTACAGAGAGAACGAGCGACAGAGAGAACGAGCGACAGAGAGAACGAGCGAAAGAGAGAACGAGCGACAGAGAGAACGAGCGACAGAGAGAACGAGGCGACAGAGAGAACGAGCGACAGAGAGACGAGCGACAGAGAGAACGACGACAGAGAGAACGAGCGACAGAGAGAACGAGCGACAGAGAGAACGAGCGACAGAGAGAACGAGCGACAGAGAGAACGAGCGACAGAGAGAACGAGCGACAGAGAGAACGAGCGACAGAGAGAACGAGCGACAGAGAGAACGAGCGACAGAGAGAGAAACGAGCGACAGAGAGAACGAGCGACAGAGAGAACGAGCGACAGAGAGAACGAGCGACAGAGAGAACGAGCGACAGAGAGAACGACGACAGAGAGAACGAGAGAGAACGAGCGACAGAGAGAAACGACGACAGAGAGAACGAGCGACAGAGAGAACGAGCGACAGAGAGAACGAGGCGACAGAGAGAACGAGCGACAGAGAGAACGAGCGACAGAGAGAACGAGCGACAGAGAGAACGACGACAGAGAGAACGAGCGACAGAGAGAACGAGCGACGAGGAGAACGACGACAGAGAGACGACGAGCAGAGAGAAAGAGCGACAGAGAGAAACGACGACATAAGAAACGACGCACAGAGAACGACCGTACAGAGAGAAACGCGACAGAGAGAAACGAGCGCAGAGAGACAGACGACAGAGAGACGAGCGACAGAGAGAACGAGCGACAGAGAGAACGACCGACAGAGAGAACGAGCGACAGAGAGAAGACCGACGACAGAGAAACGAGCCGACAGAGAGAACGAGCCTGACATAGAGAACGAGCCGACAGAGGAGAACGAGCGACAGAGAGAACGAGCGACAGGAGAACGACCGACAGAGAGAACGACGACAGAGGAGAACGAGCGACAGAGTAAAGAGGACAGAGAGAACGAGCGACAGAGGAGAACGAGCGACAGAGCGAACGAGCGACAGAGAGAACGACGACAGAGGAGAACGAGCGACAGAGAGAACGACGACCAGACAGACGACAGAGAGAAACGAGCGACAGAGAGAACGAGCGACAGAGATGAAACGAGAGACAGTAAGAACGATCGACAGAGAGAACGACGACAGAGAGAAACGACGAAGAGAGAACGAGCGACAGAGAGAACGACGACAGAGAGAACGAGCGACAGAGAGAACGAGCGACAGAGAGAAACGAGGCGACAGAGGAGAAACGACGACAGAGAGAACGACGACAGAGAGAACGAGCGACAGAGAGAACGAGCGACAGAGAGAACGTAGCGACAGAGAGAACGAGCGAAGAGAGAACGACGACAGAGAGAGAAACGAGCGACAGAGAGAACGACGACAGAGAGAACGAGCGACAGAGAGAACGACGACAGAGAGAACGAGCGACAGAGAGAACGACGACAGAGAGAACGACGACAGAGAGAACGACGACAGAGAGAACGACGCGACAGCAGAGAAACGACGACAGAGAGAACGGACAAGGGAACGTCGACAGAGAGAACGACGACAGAGAGAACGAGCGACAGAGAGAACGACGACAGAGAGAACGACGACAGAGAGAACGAGCGACAGAGAGAACGCGCGACAGAGAGAACGACGACAGAGAAACGACCGTACAGAGAGAAACGACGACAGAGAGAACGACGACAGAGAAGAGGACAGAGAGAACGACGACAGAGAGAAACGAGCCGACAGAGAACGAGACAAGAGAAACGAGCGACAGAGAGAACGACGACAGAGAGAAATGACCGACAGAGAGAACGACGACCGAGAGAACGGCCACCAGAGAGATGACGACAGAGCGACAGCGAGACGACGACGAGAACGAGCGACAGAGAGAACGACGACAGAGAGAACTGAGACTACAGTAGAGACAACGACGACGATAGCGATACGATGAAGAGAGAACAACACGAACAGAGAGAACGAGCGACCAGAGAGAACGACGACAGAGAGAACGTAGCGTACAGAGAGAACGAGCGACAGATAGAGAACGAGCGACAGAGGAAGACGACAGAGAGAACGACGACATGAGAAACGAGCGACAGAGAGAACGACGCGACAGAGAGAACGAGCGACAGAGAGAACGACGCGACAGAGAGAACGAGCGACAGAGAGAACGAGCGACAGAGGAGAACGAGCGACAGAGAGAACGAGCTGACAGAGAGAACGAGCGACATAGAGAACGAGGACAGATAGAACGAGCACAGAGAGAACGAGCTGCAGAGAGAACGAGCGACAGAGAGAACGAGCGACAGGGAAACGAGCGACAGAGAGAACGACGACAGAGCGAACGAGCGACAGAGAGAACGAGCGACAGAGAGAACGACGACAGAGAACGACCGACAGAGAGAAAGAGCGACAGAGAGAACGAGCGACAGAGAGAACGACGACAGAGAGAACGAGCGACAGAGAGAAACGACCGACAGAGAGAACGAGCTGACAGAGAGAGACGAGCGACAGAGAGAACGACCGACAGAGATACGAGCGACAGAGAGAACGACCGACAGACGAGACGAGCAGACAGAGAGAAACGACGACAGAGAGAACGACCGACAGAAGAGAACGAGCGAAGAGAGAACGAGCGAAGAAGAGAACGAGCGAAAGAGACGAGCGACATAGAGAACGAGCGACAGAGAGAAAACGAGCGACAGAGAGAACGAGCGACAGAGAGAACGACCGACAGAGAGAACGAGCGACAGAGAGAACGAGCGACAGAGAGAACGAGCGACAGACGAGAACGAGAGACAGAGAGAACGAGCGACAGAGAGAACGAGGCGACAGAGAGAACGAGCGACAGAGTAGAACGAGCGACAGAGAGAACGAGCGACAGAGAGAACGAGAACAGAGAGACCGACAGAGAAAACGACGACAGAGAGAACAGCGACAGAGAGAACGAGCGACAGAGAGAAAGAGCGAGAGAGAACGACCGAAGAGAGAACGACAGGAGAACGACAGAAAAGCCGAGAGAGAACGAGGACAGGTAGAACGACCGACAGAGAGAACGAGCGACAGAGAGAACGAGCGACAGAGATGAACGAGCGACAGAGAGAAACGAGCGACAGATAGAAACAGGACAGATAAACGAGCGACAGGGAGAACGACCGACAGGGAGAACGACCGACAGAGAGAACGAGGACAGAGAGAAACAGCCACAGAGAGAACGAAGCGACAGAGAGAACGACCGACAGAAAACGAGCGACAGAGAGAACGAGCGACAGAGAGAACGAGCGACAGAGAGAACGACGACAGAGAGAACGAGCGACAGAAGAGAGAGCGACCGAGAGAACGACGACAGTGAGAACGACGACAGAGAGAACGACCGACAGAGAGAACGAGCGACAGAGAGAACGACGACAGATAGAACGAGCGACAGAGAGAACGACGACAGAGAGAACGAGCGACAGAGAGAACGAGACCAGGAGAGAAGAGCGACAGAGAGAACGACGACAGAGAGAACGAGCGACAGAGGAGAGTACGAAGCGACAGAGAGAACGAGCGACAGAGAGAACGAGCGACAGAGAGAACGATACAGAGAGAACGTATCGACAGAGAGAACGAGCGACATAGAACGACGAAAGAGACGACGACAGAGAGAACGAGCGACAGAGAGAACGAGCTACTAGGAAAGAGAGCGACAGAGAGCGACGACAGAGAGAACAGCGACAGAGAGAACGACGACAGAGAGAACGACCGACAGAGAGAAACGACGACAGAGAGAACGAGCGACAGAGAGAACGACGACAGAGAGAACGACCGACAGAGAGAAGGAGAACAGAGAGAACAACGAGAGACAGAGAGAACGACCGACAGAGAGAACGAGCGACAGAGAGAACGACCGACAGAGTGAAACGACCGAACAGAGAGAACGAGGACAGAAGAAGAGCGACAGAGAGAACGACGACAGAGAGAACGAGCGACAGAGAGAACGACGACCGAGAGACGAGCGACAGATAGAAGGAGACAAGAGAAACGAGCGACAGAGAGAACGACGACAGAGAGAACGAGCGACAGAGAGAAACGACGACAGAGAGAACGAGCGACAGAGAGAACGACGACAGAGATAACGAGCGACAGAGAGAACGAGCGACAGATAGAACGACAATAGAGAACGACTCAGAGTAGAACGACGCACAGAGAGGAACGAGCGACAGAGAGAAACAGCGACAGAGAGAACGAGCGACAAGAGAGAACGACTACAGAGAGACGACAGTCGAGAACGATGACAGAGATAAATGAGCGACATATATAAACGAGCGTCATATAGAACGGCGACAGATAGAGACTGCAGAGTAACGAGCGACATAGTATAATACGGACATATAGAACGTGTCTACAGTAGAGAACTACAGACTGTGAGTACGAGTGCGCGAACAGCGTAGTAAAGAGCTACAGATAGAACTGACGACTAGAGAGAACGTAGCGACATGTAGAAATATACTACATATATAACGAGCGACATAGAGAACTACTACTGAGTATGTAAACTATGCTACAGTATCACGACCTACACATATAACGTATCTATCAGTGAGAACGTACTCTACATATATACGACTACATATATAACTACGGACAGATCGAAAGCTATGCTACAAGATGGAGAACGATCGACAGAGATAACGAGCGACAGTAGATAATACTGACTCCATAGATAACTAGCTACATATTAGAACTAGCTACAGATAGAGAACGTACCGACATAGTATAACTTCACTCGATCATCTATGATATACTATCGATAACTAGCTACATATGAACGAGTTCTACAGAGAGTAATAACCTAGCGAAAGAGATAGACTACCACATATAGAACTACTACATGATATAACTCCGAAATTATAGAACGACCTACAGATGAGAACTACCTACAATAGAACTACGACATATATAAACACTACTACATATATAACTATCGACATGATATAACTAGTCTACAGATAACTATCTACATATATAACTACGACATATATAACGATCTACAGAGTATAACTGACTACAGATAGAAATATCACATATATAACTAGTCTACACAGATATAATATATAACGATCTACATAGATAAGATCCACATATATAACTATACATATATAACTATCTACATATATAACTATCTACACTATATAACTATCTACATATATAAACTACATATATAACTACTACATATAGAACTATCGAAATATTACTATCTACATATATAACTACCTACATGTATAACTATCTACATATATAACTATCTACATATATAACTATCTACATATATAACTATCTACATATATAACTACCTACATATATAACTACCTACATATATAACTACCTACATATATAACTATCCTACATATATAACTATCTACATATATAACTACTACATATATAACTACCTACATATATAACTATCTACATATATAACTACCTACATATATACTATCTACATATACTACCTACATATATAACTATCTACATATATAACTATCTACATATATAACTATCTACATATATAACTATCTACATATATAACTATCTACATATATAACTACCTACATATATAACTATCTACATATATAACTATCTACATATATAACTACTACATATATAACTATCTACATATATAACTATCTACATATATAACTATCTACATATATAACTATCTACATATATAACTATCTACATATATAACTATCTACATATATAACTATCTACATATATAACTATCTACATATATAACTATCTACATATATAACTATCTACATATATAACTACTACATATATAACTATCTACATATATAACTACTACATATATAACTATCTACATATATAACTACTACATATATAACTATCTACATATATAACTACTACATATATAACTATCTACATATATAACTATCTACATATATAACTATCTACATATATAACTATCTACATATATAACTATCTACATATATAACTACTACATATATAACTACTACATATATAACTATCTACATATATAACTATCTACATATATAACTACTACATATATAACTATCTACATATATAACTATCTACATATATAACTACTACATATATAACTACTACATATATAACTATCTACATATATAACTATCTACATATATAACTATCTACATATATAACTATCTACATATATAACTATCTACATATATAACTATCTACATATATAACTATCTACATATATAACTACTACATATATAACTATCTACATATATAACTATCTACATATATAACTATCTACATATATAACTATCTACATATATAACTATCTACATATATAACTATCTACATATATAACTACTACATATATAACTATCTACATATATAACTATCTACATATATAACTATCTACATATATAACTATCTACATATATAACTATCTACATATATAACTATCTACATATATAACTATCTACATATATAACTACCTACATATATAACTACTACATATATAACTATCTACATATATAACTATCTACATATATAACTACTACATATATAACTATCTACATATATAACTATCTACATATATAACTATCTACATATATAACTATCTACATATATAACTATCTACATATATAACTATCTACATATATAACTATCTACATATATAACTATCTACATATATAACTATCTACATATATAACTATCTACATATATAACTATCTACATATATAACTATCTACATATATAACTATCTACATATATAACTATCTACATATATAACTATCTACATATATAACTATCTACATATATAACTATCTACATATATAACTACCTACATATATAACTACCTACATATATAATTATCTACATATATAACTATCTACATATATAACTACCTACATATATAACTACCTACATATATAATTATCTACATATATAACTATCTACATATATAACTACCTACATATATTACTATCTACATATATAACTACCTACATATATAACTACCTACATATATTACTATCTACATATATAACTACCTACATATATAACTACCTACATATATAACTACCTACATATATTACTATCTACATATATAACTACCTACATATATAACTACCTACATATATTACTATCTACATATATAACTACCTACATATATAACTACCTACATATATAACTACCTACATATATTACAATCTACATATATTACTATCTACATATATAACTACCTACATATATAACTACCTACATATATAACTACCTACATATATTACTATCTACATATATAACTATCTACATATATAACTACCTACATATATTACTATCTACATATATTACTATCTACATATATAACTACCTACATATATAACTATCTACATATATAACTACCTACATATATAACTATCTACATATATAACTACCTACATATATAACTATCTACATATATAACTATCTACATATATAACTATCTACATATATAACTACCTACATATATAACTATCTACATATATAACTACTACATATATAACTATCTACATATATAACTATCTACATATATAACTATCTACATATATAACTATCTACATATATAACTATCTACATATATAACTACCTACATATATAACTATCTACATATATAACTATCTACATATATAACTATCTACATATATAACTATCTACATATATAACTATCTACATATATAACTATCTACATATATAACTACCTACATATATAACTATCTACATATATAACTATCTACATATATAACTATCTACATATATAACTATCTACATATATAACTACCTACATATATAACTACCTACATATATAACTACCTACATATATAACTACTACATATATAACTATCTACATATATAACTACCTACATATATAACTATCTACATATATAACTATCTACATATATAACTATCTACATATATAACTACCTACATATATAACTATCTACATATATAACTACCTACATATATAACTATCTACATATATAACTATCTACATATATAATTATCTACATATATAACTATCTACATATATAACTATCTACATATATAACTATCTACATATATAACTATCTACATAATATAACTATCTACATATATAACTATCTACATATATAACTATCTACATATATAACTATCTACATATATAACTATCTACATATATAACTATCTACATATATAACTATCTACATATATAACTATCTACATATATAACTATCTACATATATAACTATCTACATATATAAACTATCTACATATATACTATCTACATATATACTATCTACATATATAACTATCTACATATATAACTATCCTACATATATAACTATCTACATATATAACTATCTACATATACTACATATATAACTATCTACATATATAACTATCTACATATATAACTACTACATATTAACTACTAATATTAACTATCTCGATATATAACTACCTAATATATAACTATTACATATATACTACTAATATATAACTATACATATATAATATCAACTTAACTACTACATATATAACTATCTACATATATAACTATCTACATATATAACTCTATCATATATAACTATCTACATATATAACTTACTATATAACTATTAATAATAACTATCTACATATATAAACTATCTACATATAACTATCTACATATATAATATCTACATATATAACTACTACTATATA
This sequence comes from Cepaea nemoralis, assembly GCA_014155875.1. Taxonomy (NCBI): domain Eukaryota; kingdom Metazoa; phylum Mollusca; class Gastropoda; order Stylommatophora; family Helicidae; genus Cepaea; species Cepaea nemoralis. The sequence continues at coordinate 461,075 of JACEFZ010009130.1, forward strand.
ACTCCTATCTAAACTATCTAATAATACTATCTACATATATAACTATCTAATATATACTATCTACATATCATCTACATAATAACTTCTACATATATAAACTATCTACATAAACTACTACTATATACATCACATATATAACTACCTACATATATAACTACTACATATAACTGATCACAATATATACCTACATATATAACTATCTACATATATAACTACATACTTACTATATAACTATCTACATATATAACTACTACATATATACTATCTACATATATAACTACTACATATATAACTATCTACATATATAACTACTACATATATACTATCTACATATATAACTACTACATATATAACTATCTACATATATAACTACTACATATATAACTATCTACATATATAACTACTACATATATAACTACTACATATATAACTACTACATATATAACTATCTACATATATAACTACTACATATATAACTATCTACATATATAACTATCTATCATATATAACTACTACATATATAACTACTACATATATAACTATCTACATATATAACTACTACATATATAACTATCTACATATATAACTACTACATATATAACTATCTACATATATAACTATCTACATATATAACTACTACATATATAACTATCTACATATATAACTACTACATATATAACTATCTACATATATAACTATCTACATATATAACTACCTACATATATAACTATCTACATATATAACTATCTACATATATAACTATCTACATATATAACTATCTACATATATTACTATCTACATATATAACTACCTACATATATAACTATCTACATATATAACTATCTACATATATAACTATCTACATATATAACTATCTACATATATAACTATCTACATATATAACTATCTACATATATAACTATCTACATATATAACTATCTACATATATAACTATCTACATATATAACTATCTACATATATAACTATCTACATATATAACTATCTACATATATAACTATCTACATATATAACTATCTACATATATAACTATCTACATATATAACTATCTACATATATAACTATCTACATATATAACTATCTACATATATAACTATCTACATATATAACTATCTACATATATAACTATCTACATATATAACTATCTACATATATAACTACCTACATATATAACTATCTACATATATAACTATCTACATATATAACTATCTACATATATAACTATCTACATATATAACTATCTACATATATAACTATCTACATATATAACTATCTACATATATAACTATCTACATATATAACTATCTACATATATAACTATCTACATATATAACTATCTACATATATAACTATCTACATATATAACTATCTACATATATAACTATCCTACATATATAACTATCTACATATATAACTATCTACATATATAACTATCTACATATATAACTATCTACATATATAACTATCTACATATATAACTATCTACATATATAACTATCTACATATATAACTATCTACATATATAACTATCTACATATATAACTATCTACATATATAACTATCTACATATATAACTATCTACATATATAACTATCTACATATATAACTATCTACATATATAACTATCTACATATATAACTATCTACATATATAACTATCTACATATATAACTATCTACATATATAACTATCTACATATATAACTATCTACATATATAACTATCTACATATATAACTATCTACATATATAACTACTACATATATAACTATCTACATATATAACTATCTACATATATAACTATCTACATATATAACTATCTACATATATAACTATCTACATATATAACTATCTACATATATAACTACCTACATATATAACTATCTACATATATAACTATCTACATATATAACTATCCTACATATATACTATCTACATATATAACTATCTACATATATAACTATCTACATATATAACTATCTACATATATAACTATCTACATATATAACTATCTACATATATAACTATCTACATATATAACTATCTACATATATAACTACTACATATATACTATCTACATATATAACTATCTACATATATAACTATCTACATATATAACTATCTACATATATAACTATCTACATATATAACTATCTACATATATAACTATCTACATATATAACTATCTACATATATAACACTACTACATATATAACTATCTACATATATAACTACCTACATATATTAACTATCTACATATATAACTACCTACATATATAACTATCTACATATATACTATCTACATATATACTACCTACATATATAACTACCTACATATATAACTACCTACATATATTACTATCTACATATATAACTATCTACATATATAACTATCTACATATATAACTATCTACATATATAACTATCTACATATATAACTATCTACATATATAACTATCTACATGATATAACTACTACATATATAACTATCTACATATATAACTATCTACATAGATAACTACCTACATATATAACTACCTACATATATAACATACCTACATATATAACTATCTACATATATAACTACCTACATATATAACTATCTACATATATTAACTATCTACATATATAACTATCTACATATATAACTATCTACATATATAACTATCTACATATATAACTATCTACATATATAACTATCTACATATATAACTACCTACATATATAACTATCTACATATATAACTATCTACATATATAACTATCTACATATATAACTACCTACATATATAACTATCTACATATATAACTACCTACATATATAACTATCTACATATATAACTATCTACATATATAACTATCTACATATATAACTATCTACATATATAACTACCTACATATATAACTATCTACATAGTATAACTACCTACATATATAACTATCTACATTTATAACTATCTACATATATTACTATCTACATATATAGCTACCTACATATATAACTATCTACATATATAACTATCTACATATATAACTATCTACATATATAACTACCTACATATATAACTATCTACATATATAACTATCTACATATATAACTACCTACATATATAACTACCTACATATATAACTATCTACATATATAACTATCTACATATATAACTACCTACATATATAACTACCTACATATATACTATCCTACATATATAACTACCTACATATATAACTACCTACATATATAACTACCTACATATATAACTATCTACATATATAACTATCTACATATATAACTACCTACATATATAACTATCTACATATATAACTACCTACATATATAACTACCTACATATATAAACTACCTACATATATAACTACCTACATATATAACTATCTACATATATAACTATCTACATATATAACTATCTACATATATAACTATCTACATATATAACTATCTACATATATAACTACCTACATATATAATTATCTACATATATAACTATCTACATATATAACTATCTACATATATAACTACCTACATATATAACTATCTACATATATAACTATCTACATATATAACTATCTACATATATAACTATCTACATATATAACTATCTACATATATAACTATCTACATATATAACTATCTACATATATAACTATCTACATATATAACTATCTACATATATAACTATCTACATATATAACTATCTACATATATAACTATCTACATATATAACTATCTACATATATAACTATCTACATATATAACTACCTACATATATAACTATCTACATATATAACTATCTACATATATAACTACCTACATATATAACTACCTACATATATAACTACCTACATATATAACTACCTACATATATAATTATCTACATATATAACTATCTACATATATAACTATCTACATATATAACTATCTACATATATAACTATCTACATATATAACTACCTACATATATAACTATCTACATATATAACTATCTACATATATAACTATCTACATATATAATTATCAACTTATACTACTATATACATATATAACTATCTACATATATAACTATCTACATATATAACTATCTACATATATAACTATCTACATATATAACTACTACATATATAACTATCTACATATATAACTATCTACATATATAACTATCTACATATATAACTATCTACATATATAACTATCTACATATATAACTATCTACATATATAACTATCTACATATATAACTATCTACATATATAACTATCTACATATATAACTATCTACATATATAACTATCTACATAGTATAACTATCTACATATATAACAATGATAACTCTACATATATAACTATCTACATATATAACTACCTACATATATAACTATCTACATATATAACTACCTACATATATAACTATCTACATATATAACTATCTACATATATAACTATCTACATATATAACTATCTACATATATAACTATCTACATATATAACTATCTACATATATAACTATCTACATATATAACTACCTACATATATAACTATCTACATATATAACTACCTACATATATAACTATCTACATATATAACTATCTACATATATAATTATCAACTTATACTACTATATACATCTATAGCTACCTACATATATAACTATCTACATATATAACTATCTACATATATAACTATCTACATGTATAAACTATCTACATATATAACTATCTACCTATATAACTATCTACATACATATATAACTATCTTACATATATAACTACCTACATATATAACTACCTACATATATAACTATCCTACATATATAACTATCTACATATATAACTATCTACATATATAACTATCTACATATATAAATATCTACATATATAACTATCCTACATATATAACTACCTACATATATAACTATCTACATATATAACTACCTACATATATAACTATCTACATATATAACTACCTACATATATAACTATCTACATATATACTAGCCCTACATATATAACTATCTACATATATAACTATCTACATATATAACTATCTACATGTATAACTATCTACATATATACGATCTACATTCAGATAACTATCTACGTGATATAACTACTACATATATAACTACCTACATATATACTACCTACATATATAACTATCTACATATATAACTATCTACATATATACTATCTACATATATAACGAGATTACAGGTTAACGAATCGACATATAGAAACCAGCACAGATATAAACGAGCTACATATATAATACCTCATAGATAACTAACCTAATATATAACTACGAAAGATATAATCTAGCTACTAGATAACTATGACATAGATAACTATGACATCTATAAGATTAGTAGTATAACTATCTACATATATAACTAGTTATACATAATATTACAGATATAATAGTCACATATTAAATCTACATTATTAACTATTACAATATAACTACGACATATAGAACTATCTACTATATAACCACAATATAACTATCTACATATTCATATTTACATATATAACTATCTATAATATATAACTATCTAACTAATCTAACTACCTACATGGATAACTATCTACAATATAATATCGACATATATAATATCTACATATATAA
>JACEFZ010009130.1:466800-504300 GCA_014155875.1 Cepaea nemoralis
TATAACTATCTACATATATAATTATCAACTTATACTACTATATACATCTATAGCTACCTACATATATGGTGTTTGTCAATCAAGAATGATGATGACCATTCATTTCATCCAGTAGGATTGAAAGTTTCCAGCCGTGAGTTCTAAGATGGCTGGTAAGGCCTATTTGGCTCGAAATGTTCTTTGAGAATGTGGGCAAAGAATGCTTGATGTTCCAGAAGGAAGATCTCCAGCAGTTGTTTTTCTGTCCAGTCTGTTTTCACAGCTCTTGCAGTCCTGGTTGCTTCACAAGTGACTACACCCTTGCGTAATGACGAACGCCACAAATGTCGGTTTTTGGCAGCAGTCTCCCAAGTGTCGTGATGAATTTACAAAATAAATACTGTTAATTAGATCTTTAACACTTTTCCTCTAGCCGCCTTTTGAGCGTTTACCACAACGCAGATCGCTGTAAAATATTCGTTTAGAGATCCTGCGATCTGGCATGCGAGTCAAGTGATCAGCCCAGCGAAACTGATTCTTCATTAGTAGAGCAAAGGTACTGAGCATGGACGATGTTTCCAGGACTTCAGTGTCTGGGATCTTGTCTTGCCATTTAATCTTCAATAGTTTCCTAAGGCAGACTGTGTGGAAGTGGTTTAATTTCCTGGCGTGTCGCTGGTAGACAGTCCAGGTTTCACAAGCATGTTTAAAAATTTAGTTGCATGTCATTCACATTACGCTGCAGTCAACCCTATCATTTTGGCTGTTCGTGATTCCTGGGATTTGCTGAGGAGGGGATCCGAGCACTTATGGACTGAATAGTTCGATGTGCAATGAGGATGAACTGTCGACTAACTAACTAACATTACGTTCAGTAGTTAGCCATTGCTTTCTAAACGACCGGCACCTATATCTTTTTTTTTCACGAAAAACCAGCATCTCTGTGTTTCGAACTTTGGTAGATGGGATTACGGATCGCATCCGTAAATCCTTCGCCACGGAGACGGCATAAGCATATAGCTTTCAGCTTTGTTTGCAGGCTTATTCCATTTCTGCCCCATACATTCTTGTACAGTCTGCCAAAGGCAGTGCTGGCCTTGGAGATTCTTGCATTCACTTCGTCATCAATTGTGACAGCTTGTGACACGGTGCTGCCAATATAGGTGAATTTGGCCACAACATATATAACTATCTACACATCCATCTACATAAAAATGTAACTACTTACACATCCACCTATCTACGTATATAACTATATACATATATAACTATATACTTTTATTACTATCTACGTATATAACTATATACATATATAACTATATACTTTTATTACTATCGACATATATAGCTACCTACATATATAACTCATCATCAAGTGCCATGACAGCTGGCCTAGGCGTTCATGACTCTCCACAGATATTGGTATTTAGTTTTCTGGATCAACTCTGCTGATGATATTTATCCATGCCAATACCTCAATCCATCCAGCATCATTTCTCTTGTTCTGCCTCTGCCTCTCTTCCCCTTGATCGTTCCAGTTGTCACGATGTTCTCCAATGCCTCTCTTCTCGTCATATGACCAAATAAAACTGTTTTTTTTCTTTGTTATTGTTAATTATAATGTTTCAGTTTCATTAGTCTCTTTCAGGCAATCGTTGTTAGTTACTTTGGCAGTCCAAGGAATTCGCAGCATTCGCCTCAGAAACCACATCTCTGTTGCTTCAAACAGGTTCTATACAGCACTTCAGCACTTTATTTCTAACATTCAATGATAGTGACTTATTGCATAAGATTATCTTAATTTTTCTTTTTCCTGCCCTATTCTGCTCTTAATCTCTGTTGTACGTCTTCCATCTGATGTTATAATTGCTGCTGGGTATTTAAAATTATCCACGTGTTTAAGAATTGTCCCATCTATTTCCATTTCACATTTTGGTGTCAAATTTTTCTTAGATATCACCATTTTTACTGCTTTCTTGATATTCAAGCAGAGTTCTTTCTCTGCACTCTCTGTTAATACAATGTCCAACAATTGTTGAAGATCTTTTGCATTATCCGCCATCAATATTGTATCATTTGCATAGCATATACTATTTATATTACAACTTCTGATTAGTATTCCTGGCTTCTCTTTGATCTCTCTCATTATTACTTCGCTATATAGGGAGAAGAGATTCGGTGACAAGGCACATCCCTGTCGTACTCCTAGTTTTATTTGCTCATAATTGCCCTCTATATTTCCAATTTAATTGCTGCTACTTGGTTCCAGTATATATTCTTTTTTTTTAATTCTGAGATCTTTCCCATCAATGTTAATATATTTCAACATTTTTAATCAGTTCATCATTAGTTTAGTTTGGTTTAGTTTAGTCGATTGATCATTTTATTACTAGAAGTCCACGTGAAAAAAAAATCCCTGTCCTCACCAGGGCTTGAGCCCAGCACCGCCAGCACTCGAGGCGGACACCATACCTCGCAGCCCCCTGTTCATCAGGTTTTACTTTATCAAATGCCTTGCTATAATCGATTATATATGTCTTTCTGTGTCTTTATTGATCTTTCTATTAATGTCCCTGGTGTATATATTGCATTGTCTGTACGCTTTCCTTCCACAAATCCATACTGTTCTTCACAAATTTTCATTTTACTTTTCTTTCTTCTTCTTCTCACTATAACTTTTTTGTTTTTGTTTGGAGTAGAAACTTAGTGACATGGTTTATGAGGTTAAGTCTACGAAAATCTTCGCATTCAATTGCTCATGGTCTTTTTGGTATAGCTATATCTACAGATTGGGAGGTTGGGGTATGGGGTGTCAGGCATCGGTAGTACCTTTGGTAAGGATGGATGTCACTCCCTTTTCAAGGGACCATCCCCCACTGGACCAAGTCTGACATCCAGCTCCTAGTAGCTGCCAGCAAGCGACAGCGGCCACCCCCCGGGCAACAGCTGTGACAGGCTGGCTAAACCAGGCGTGGGTAGCCGGTTTGGTGTCAAACTGATCTGCGAAGCGGTCACCCAGCATGTGAAGACAGGATTCGGCAGACTGCGTGGAAGAAATCATTCCTGATTCAACGGGCAAAACGGCGTTTACCTGCAAAGCGTTGTGGAACGTAATGAGCACGGCAAGGCACGTAGAGCACCCTGGTCATTCACTGAACCTGTATTCGTCTCCAGTCGTCTTGACTTGTCCTGCCACTGGATTCAGATGGACTCAGGCGAGAGAGTGAGATCGACGAATTGCGCAACTCTTCCTCACTTTAATCCAAGTCATCGCGCAAGTCATTCTTAATCCAACGTCATATATCACCTTCAAGCCCTGTGGCGATGAGAGAGCGGCGAAGCGGCAGGTGTGGGTACGCTGGCAGCCGTAGTCGCAGACCTGCACACAGGCGGCTCAGGCCATATGGTCGTCTTCTACTGACCAAAGCAGCAGTGGGATTCGGCAGCCCCTGAGCGACTGAGCAGCCCTCTATAGGAACACACTGCTCACCTCCATAGCATGAGGAAGGGGCTAAAAAAGATGCCCTAAACATTGTCTGCTCCATCATTACCTAACCAGCTAACCGCGGTTGGTGGGTATCCTATACTGAGGTCGACATACGACAAAAGAAAAAACAGTTAAAGCTAAAAGAGCAAACTATATTCCCTTAACAATCGGAACTTGGAATTTACGCACCCTACTTGATAGAGACGGCTCGTCGGGTCCAGAGAGACGAACAGCACTGATTGGGAGAGAGCTGGGCAGGTACAACATCGACATTGCAGCCTTGAGCGAGACACGACTTGCAGAAGAAGGCCAAATCTGTGAAATAGGTGCCGGCTACACATTTTTCTGGAGTGGAAGGAAAAGCGAGGAAAGACGCCAATCCGGTGTGGGATTTGCCATTAAGTCAGCCCTGGTCGGCAAACTAGCTGGATTTCCAAAGGCTATAAAAGACAGGCTTATGACCATTAAGTTACCCCTGCTGAATGGGAGGAAGCAGGCAACCATTGTGAGTGTCTACGCACCAACTATGACCAACGAAGATGATGTCAAGAACAAGTTCTATGAGGACCTGCACAATGTATTAACATCTGTTCCCAAAGGAGACAAACTTATACTCCTTGGGGATTTCAATGCCAGAGTAGGAACGGACACCACCTCTTGGAGTGGCATTATTGGAAAGCACGGAGTCGGAAATTGTAACACCAATGGACTCCGCCTCCTTCAGACATGCGCCGAACACGATCTCTTGATTACCAACACAATTTTCCATCTCCCCATGAGAAATAGGACATCGTGGATGCACCCTCGCTCGAAACACTATCACCTCATTGACTATGTTATCGTCAGGAAGAGTGACAAACAAGACGTTCGGGTGACAAAATCCATGTGTGGTGCCGAATGTTGGACAGACCATCGTTTCATTATTTCGAAAATAAACATTCACATAAAACCACCACGGCGTCCTCAAGGGGTAAAAATGTAAAACTATATGTCACCCGCCTAAACAGCAAGAAAATGCAGCTGTCGTTTGAAAATATGCTGCAAGACCGCCTCAAGCCCAATGCTGCAGCTAAACAGGATGCAGAAACAGAGTGGAGAGCCCTAAAGGATATAATTTACAACACTGCTATGGAAATCCTGGGTCCAGCCCCCCCCCCCTCCCCCCACGAAAGCATAAAGACTGGTTTGATGAAAATTCCGAAGACACCAACCAATTGCTGGCTGAGAAACATCTTCTCCTCAAGGCACATTTGAGTGACCCGAAGTCAACATCAAAAGAAGATGCTTTCAAGAACATTTAGAGAGTAGTGCAGAAGAAACTTCGGCACATGTGGGACTCCTGGCTGAACAGCAAAGCTGATGAAATTCAAGGCTTTGCTGACAGACATGATATGAAAATCTTCTACGACTCACTGAAAGCGGTGTATGGTCCTACATCACCACGCATAGTTACCCTCCTCGGTGCAGATGGGGAACATTGGTCACCGATAAGAAAGAAATTCTTCAACGCTGGGCAGAGCATTTCAGCAACATCTTAAATGCAACTTCCTTCTTTGATGATGAAACCATCAACTGTCTTCCTCATGTTCCCACTAATGATACACTTGATGACCTGTCAACCATAGTGGAAGTAAACAAAGCCATCCAGCAACTCTCCAGCGGCAAGGCATCTGGTCCTGACTTCATCCCAGCAGAGATATACAAGGCAGGTGGGCCGGTCCTAAAAGAGCAGCTTCACCAAGTCTTTACAAACATATGGGTGAACGAGACCATGCCACAAGATTTCAAGGAATCGTCAATAGTTCACCTTTACAAACGTAAAGGAAACCGCCAATCCTGTGACAACCACCGAGGCATCTTCTTGCTTTAAATTGCATGGAAGATCCTCACCAGAATTCTTTTCAATCGCCTCACGGCCCATCTCTATCAAGAGAGTCAATGTGGCTTCAGAAAAGAACGAGGAACTATTGACATGATTTTCACTGCAAGGCAGCTGCAAGAGAAATGTCAGGAACAGAACTGCGAAATGTTCTCTACTTACCAAGGCTTTTGATACAGTCAGCAGAGATGGACTGGAAGATTGTGGCAGAATATGGCTGTCCACGAAAGTTTGTCCAAAAAGTGCGGCTATTTCATGATGGTATGCAGGCAAGAGTACAGTAAAATGGTGAACTGTTTGAGCCCTTTCCTGTCAGCAATGGCGTGAAGCAAGGATGTGTCCTGGCACCAACACTGTTCAGCCTCATGTTTTCAGCTATTTTGACGAATGCCTTCGAGAACAACGACATTGGAATAGACATCAACTACCGCATGGATGGAAAGTTTTTCAATCTCAGAAGGCTGAAAGCTAAAACAAAAATTAACTGCGACACCGTCAGAGAGCTCCTGTTTGCTGGCGATTTCGTTCTATATGCCAACTCAGAGGCGGACATGCAACACAATGTCTCAGCTTTCTCACATGCCTGTGCCAACTTTGGGCTCAATATCAACTTGGAGAAGACTGTAGTTATGTACCAGCCAGCTGCAGGGAATAATCACACTGTGCCGAATATCAAAGTGAATGGTCATAGTCTAAGTGTTGTGGACAAATTCACCTATCTTGGCAGCACTGTGTCACAAGCTGCCACAATTGATGACGAAGTGAATGCAAGAATCTCCAAGACCAGCGCTGCCTTTGGCAGACTTACAAGAATATATGGGACAGAAATGGAATAAGCCTGCAAACAAAGCTGAAAGTCTACAGAGCAGTTGTATTATCCACACTGCGATATGCTTGTGAAACCTGGACTGTTTATCAGCAACACGCTAGGAAATTAAACCACTTCTACACAGTCTGCCTTAGGAAGCTACTGAAGATTAAATGGCAAGACAAGATCCCAGACACTGAAGTCCTAGAAAGAGCGTCCATGCCCAGTATCCACACTCTACTAATGAAGAATCAGATTTGCTTCGCTAGTCACTTAACTCGCATGCCAGATCACAGGCTCCCTAAACGAATTTTTTACGGCGAGTTGCGTTGTGGTAAACGCTCCTAAAGCGGCCAGTTGAAACTCTTTAAAGACACTGAAAATCTCACTGAATGCTTTTGGAATTCATCATGACACCTGGGAGACTGTAGCCAGAGACCGAAATTCGTGGCGTGCATCATTACGCAAGAGTGCAGTCACTTGTGAGGCAACCAGGACTGCAAGAGCTGTGAAGAAAAGACAGGACAGAAAAACCACTGCAGGAAATCCTCCTCCAGAAACGTCAAGCATTCTTTGCCCACATTGTCAAAGAACATTTTGAGCCAAAATAGGCCTTATCAGCCATCTTAGAACTCACGGCTCCATACTTTCAACCCCACTGGATGAAATGAATGGTCATCATCATTCTTGATGGACAGACAACAAATATAGATTTCAGCATAACGCTCGGTAAATAGACCACTGCTGTAAATATCATTCACTATTTTGGTTACTAAATCTACTTTAAATTATACCAGTATTTCTAATTCTTGTATTGTGATTCTTTCTTGCCAAGTTTTTTTTTTCTTTCTTCATATGTTTCGCGGCGTCAGCGACTTCCTCTTTTAGATTAGTTGGACATTCTAAGTTAATTTCTTCTGTAAATCTTCCCCTTCTCGGTACTTCAATTTTAATTCACCGCAACAAAGAAGAATCCCTTCGAGCCTCATTTGCATCGGTCCGGCAATCATTTTGCGTTTTAGTGTTCGGTGGACTGCTAGACCGATCGATGGATATTTTTTTTTATAGTTTTGGGCCCCTAGGGCCCTCACTGTCATCGACAGTTTTTTTTTTAAAAATAAAACATCCATCGATCGGTCTTGCAGTCCACCGAACACTAAACCGCAAAATGATTGCCGGACCGATGCAAATGAGGCTCGAAGGGATTCTTCTTTGCGGTTGTTTGCGGTGAATTAAAATTGAAGCACCCCTTTCTCCATCATATGATTCTCTTATATATTCATTCCACCACTTTATTATAGCAATAATTATCTCCAATAATATCTTTCCTTTTTTTTTTTAAATTTAAACTTACGTTTCTTCCCGCGAGCTCACTGATTCGTCTGTGCCTATTTATTTATTTATTTATTTTATTTTTTTTTTTTTTTGGGGGGGGGGGGATTTTTAATAGAATTTTATTCAGTTTTCTTGCACTGCTGGTTTAACGAACTTTCTGTCTTTTGCCTTCACTCATTTATCTCATATTTCTTTATTAATCTTAGCATATTCTTGTTTGTTATTTTTATTCTGTTTTCTTTTGTCTATCAACTTTAAGATTTCTTCAGTCACTTATTTTTTCTTAGCTGTGTGGCTTCTCTCCGGTAATATTTCTTTGCTTGTTTGATTAATTGAGTCCTTTAACATTTCCCATCGTTCGTTTATACTCTGTATTTTAGCTATTGCATTATACCTATTTTTCACAGTAACTCTGTATTGTTCTTGAATTTATGTATCTACCTTCAAAACCTCTTTATTAACCTCTTTATTCATGTTCTTAACCACTGTTTATTTCTTTCTTCAGTCTTACTTTTATTTGTCCACATATTGGAACATGATCACTATTAAAGTCAGCACCAGGCATTGCCTTTACATTCATTAAAGCATTTATAAATCTGTTATTAATAAGTATGTAGTAAATTTGGTTGAGTATTTTCTTTTCAGAACTTTTCCATGTGTAAAATGAGATTGTTATTTTTTTTCTTTTTGGTGTTTAGACCTAATGCTTCCAGTTATCATATCTTTGATATTTGCCTTGTCTATTAGTTTCTTGCTTCTTCTATGTTTGTACCTAAACCATAATTCCCCACTACATCCTCCACTTTTCATTTTCCTACTTGTGCATTGCAGTCTCCTAGTAGTATGTTTATTTCTTGTGATCTAATTTGAGACATCGCCATTTTATCTTCATAACTACCTACATATATAACTACCTACACATATAACTACTTACATATGCAAATACCTACATATATAACTACTTACATATATAAATACCTACATATATAACTACCAACACATATAACTACCAACATATATAACTACCTACATATATAACTACCTACATATATAACTATCTACATTTATAACTACCTACATATATAACTATCTACATATCCAACAACCTACATATCCAAATATCTACATATATAACTGTCTACATATCCAACAACCTACATATCCAAATATCTACATATATAACTGTCTACATATTCAACAACCTACGTATCCAAATATCGGCATATCCAACTATCTAAATATACAACTATCTACATATCTAACTATCTACATATCCAACTATCTACATATCCAACTATCCACATATATAACTGTCTACATATCCAACTGTCTACATATCCAAGGATCCACATATATAACTATCTACATATCCAACAACCTACATATCCAACAACCTACATATCCAACTATCTACATAGCCAAATATCTACATATATAACTGTCTACATATTCAACTATCCCAGACACTTGCTTAAAGGCCCGCTGCTGCGGGATTTGGCTGATCGCCTATAAGCCATGTCCCACGGTTGTGAGGGTCTGGCCACCACTCACCTCCTACTCTTGGAGGTGAGACTCACCTCCCGCTCTTGAAGGTTTGATGCTGAGCCGCCAGCGTCTGCAGCCTACTTTGTTCCAGACATACTGGTTATCCTTTCCTCTGGAGTAAACAAGGCAAGGCCGAGAGAGGGAACATGCTGCATGGGCAACACATGTTCTCTGAATCCATGCCCAGGCATTGTGCGATGGGATTTTGGCCAAATTCCATTCTACATACTTTTGTCTGTCAAGACGGCAAGGTGCCACTCACTATTCAACTATCTACATATCCAACTATCTACATATCGAACTATCTACATATCGAACTATCTACATATCCAACTATCTACATATCCAGCTATCTACGTATCCAACTATCTACATATCCAAATATCTACATATATGCAACTACCTAAATATCCAACTAAGTAAGTAAGTGGCAAATTGCCTTGAACAGAGCTGGTTATCCTAGTCCCTGCTTGCACTTAGAAAGAGAGATGCACACAAATGTAAGCTATTTAAAACAACTGGTCAAGGTTGTTAAAAGCGAAAAATGGGCAGAGGTGTGTCAAAGAGTAAGCACAGACAAGTCACTGAAATTGTTCTGGCGACTACATAAAAGCATGAGTGGTATAGTCAAGAATAAGAGCATTTCTGACTTCCAAGGTGCTGACCTCATCTGGCAGAGGACTGACGAGGACAAGGGCAAAGCCCTCTTTGAACGCTACCTTGAGCAGAGCAACCAGACAGACATGGGAGGCCGAAATCTGGCCAAGGAGGTCACCTCAGACAGGATGCAAGGGCCAGAACACTTCGGATGAAGACACAGTGACAGTGAAAGAAATCAAGGCTGTGCTTCGACGATCAAAAAACAGTGCTCCAGGTCCTGATGGCATAAGATACGACGACATCAATAGGTGTACCGACAATGAGCTAGAAAAACTAGCAGACATGTACAACAACAGTATAGGGAGTGCTAGCATCAAGGAGGAATGGTTACACAGCTATCTGATTCCCTTGCCGAAGCCTGACAAAGACCACAAAAAAAATTCAGGGATATCGAATTATAACCATGCAGAATACAATAGGCAAGCTGCTGGAGAAGGTAATTGCCAGGAAAATATCAAGCCAACTAGAGAGGCAAGGTGTTTTCCCACCTACCCTGGGTGGGTACCGTCCAAAAAGAGAAACCTGGACCAATGCAGCAGTCTTTGCCCAGGATGTCTATGAAGGTTTCCACTCAGGCACTGAAACCGTTGCTGCAGCGATTGATCTTGAGGACGCATACAACAGAGTACCACTGGATTTTTTAATGTTTCAGCTTCTCGAACTAAACGTAAGTCCATTCCTCCTTAGTTGGATCGCTGCAGCCCTCTTCCAACGGAAAGTAGTTTTTAGATGTGGCAGTTGGACTTCGGAACCAACAACAATATATCCTGGCCTACCACAGGGATCACCATTATCTCCGGTACTGTTCAACGCCTACACAGTGAGAATCACCAGTGAGCAGATCACTGGACCTGGCAGGACATTGTCATATGCCGATGATGTTTTAGTGTATCGTCAGGGTAAGGATAGAGAGGAGGTTGCTGTGGAACTACAAACCGAACTCAATCGCATAAGTACGTAGTGTGATGAAGCTGGGGCAATGGTCAACCCAACAAAGGCAACAGTGACTTGGTTCTCGTTGAATAATCATATTGTCAACACTCCAACACCAACTGTAATGCTATGTTCAGAGACGGTGGAAAGAACGCAGGCAATGAATTACCTGGGGATACGGTTTGATCGAAGCCTTGCTTATAATGTGCACATAGACCAGGTGATAACAAAGGCCAAGCGGGGTTTGGCAGCGATGCGGGTGATGGCGGCAGCAAACTGTGAGCAGCGCCATCTATGTCTTCTGTACGAGGGGTTGGTCATGTCTGTTTTGGAGTATGCAATGGCAATCCTGACTCTCAGCCATAAGCAGATAGAAAGGATGGAAAGGATACAGAATGAAGCTATGCGCATTATTCTTGGATGTACAAGAGATACAGCATGCAGGGCGATGCGCTACCTTCTTGATTTTCCAACCATTGAAGAGAGAATACAAGTTTGCAGGGCACGCGCCTACCTCAGAATTAACGCAAACACACAACATCCACTGCATAGTGAAATTAGGAAGGTGAAGGGCAGCAGGTTAAAAAGAGGACGGTCGTGGATGGGTCAAGCCGAAGACATTCTTCAACAGGTGTGTTCACTTGAGGACTTAGAACCTGGCGAGGAGTGGGAGCAAGTGCCAACAGACTTCTGCACATCCTTTTCAGTTTGCATCCAACTAGATAGAAAATGCAGACAAGAAAATCCGGCTGCTGTTGAGGCTGAAGTACAAGCGTTGATTTTCGAGAATTCGCTAGACGGTGACGCGGTCATCTACACAGATGGGTCGGTCGTCCGACATGTGAGAAGCTCATGGGCCTTTACAGCTCGGGCCGGAGGGAGAATTGTGAAGGAGGACTCTGGTGCTTTCACTGAAACCACAAGTAGCCTGACCATGGAAGTCATGGCAGTAAGTAAAGCAATAACATGGCTCGAGACACAGACATTCACCAGGGCTTGTTTCCTTAGCACTCAATGAACATGATCAAGAGGATAGAGGAGGGGTCGATCCGAAGAAAATGGTTGCTGCCTCTGGAGCGGTCTCGACTGGCAAAGATTAGTTTCATCTTCGTGCCAGGGCATACGGGAGTACAAGGAAATGAGCGGGCTGACAAGCTCGCAGGTGAGGCTACTGTGAAGGGCGGACGCGCCATGGACCAGGCCGACATTCTGAATGCTCTACGAGAAGTAAGACTTTTGCGAAAACCAAGTGATGACTGTGAATCTACAACAATGGCCAGACTGCGAGAGCAGCAAATTAAAAGAGGGGTGGCCAAATAAGAACACTACGCAGGAAGCCAAAGAAGATTGATAAACCAACACAGAACTGGCGTCGTTAGCCGCTACACGTTGCGGGATTTGCTGAGGAGGGGATCCGAGCACTTATGGACTGAATGGTTCGATGTGCAATGAGGATGATCTGTCGACTAACTAACTAACTAACAGACTAAACTATGTGGGTTGGAACTAACATTCCAAAGTACAATGCCTGGGCTTAGACTCAGAGAACATGTGTTGCCCATGCAGCACGACCTTGCCTTGTTTTCTCCAGAGCGGATCACGGCCGACGACGAAAACCGGTTACCGGTTGTCTTCGAATCGAGGAATTTTCGCCCTGCTCTCCGCTTGACTGACTAAGTAAAGAAACGATAAAAGTAGTGGTATTTCAATTGCGCTCCCACCTATGATACACCCCTCATGTGTCTTCACAAAGTCGGACTAGAGTCAAGCTCAACAGGGTCTTCTTTCACCGCTGATTCTACCAAGCCCGTTCCCTTGGCTATGGTTTCGCTAGATAGTAGATAGGGACAGTGGGAATCTCGTTAATCCATTCACGCGCGTCACTAATTAGATGACGAGGCATTTGGCTACCTTAAGAGAGTCATAGTTACTTCCGCCGTTTACCCGCGCTTGGTTGAATTTCTTCACTTTGACATTCAGAGCACTGGGCAGACATCCTACATAAATAACTATATATATATATATATATATATATATATATATATATATATATATATATATATATATATATATATATATATATTATATATATAGAGAGAGAGAGAGAGAGAGAGAGAGAGAGAGAGAGAGAGAGAGAGAGGGGGGGGGAGGGAGGGAAAGAGGGGGAGGGATGGAAAGGGATGGAGAGTTATTTATAATATAGATAAGATCAGAAATGAAGAAATCAGGACTAAAGTGGGGATTAAAGCAGCACTAGATTTTATTAGAAAGCAGCAGGTCAAATGGTTTGGCCATGCAAGTAGGTTACCAGTCAACAGTATACCACAACAAGCAATGGTGTACAGACCAGATGGAAACAGAGGAAGAGGCCGACCACGTAAACATTGGACGGAAAGAATAGCAGAGTCCATGTGAATATCGATATATGAAGCCCATAATCGGGCACTCTCACGATGTTTATACTTCACCTCGACACCGCAAGGTACAAGAGGAACATGATGAGATTATATATATATATATATCGAAATCATTATATATCTAACTATCTACATACCCAACAACCTATCGCACTCGCCTAGAAAGAGAAGCTAAGCAGAAGACAATATGTTTACACATTAATAATGGTGCCATTCTCAATATCCATAGTCATTGCTCTGGCAAGCTACAGACATGGACTTGACATCAAAAACAAACACATACTCACTCACCATTCGTGGAAGGATCTTGACAAGTTGCTCCGTGTACCAGGAAAAGAACAAAATACACGATGCATAATTCAACTGGCGATGTGGCTATTTTGCGGGAATTCAGAATCCAAATTTTACGTTTCCAAGACATTGTCTGTAGAAGTGTACATGGGAAACGCTGTAGACGAGACAATATAAGCGTCTGTCTTTGTTCTTTGTTTATGTCGTATGTATGTTGTCTGTGTGTCGTCTGTTTGTCGTTTGTGTGTCGTTTGTGTGTTGTTTGTGTGTCGTGTGTGTGTCGTATGTGTGTTGTGTCTGTGTGTCGTGTGTGTGTCGTGTGTGTGTCGTTTGTCCTATTGTTTGAAATGATGCTGGTGTTTTGATATCACGTCTGCCTTTGGACAATTTTGTATGAGTAGAAGAAAGCTTGTATTAACATTTCTTCTTCTCCTTATCCTTAACCTTCTTTCCCTCCCCTCCTCCCCCCCCCCCCACTCTTCTTCTCCCTCTACTCCTCCGCGCTTACTCCTCCTCTACACCAATTCTTCTTCTTCTTCTTCTTCTTCTTCTTCTTCTTCTTCTTCTTCTTCTTCTTCTTCTTCTTCTTCTTCTTCTTCTTCTTCTTCTTCTTCTTTCATAATATAACTACTACTACTACTACTACTACTACTACTACTACTACTACTACTACTACTACTACTACTACTACTACTACTACTACTACTACTACTACTACTGCTACTACTACTACTAGTGCTACTACTACTACTACTACTACTACTACTACTACTCCTAATACTACTTCTACCACTACTATTACTACTAACACTACTACTACTAATACTACCACGACAACTACTACTACTATTACTACTATTACCACTACCATTACTGTTACTACTACCGCTACTATTACTACTACTACAACTACTACTACTACTTTTACCACCAATACTACTATCATTACTACTGCCACTACTACTTATAGTACTATTACTTTGTCTTCGTCTTCTTCTGCTGCTTTCCACTTTCCCCTCTTCTTTGCTTTAATCCTCCGCCTCCTCTACTTCCTCTTCTACCTCTTCTTCTTCTTCTTTCTTCTTTCCTTCTTTTTTTTTTAATATTTCCACCAACCGTGTTTGCCGAGGATACAAGACCTAATAATGAAACCAAAAAAGGGAACATAGTGACCGCATCAGGATAAGGCTATTGCGCCGCTGGTACAAAGTGGAGTGTCGGGTTTGGTGCGCACCGCCCAACATTAGGCGCAAACAGAAAGCAGGTAGTATCGTCTACTGTCATACGGCAGTTCGGCCATATCTGACTAAGACGTAAAGCACAAGAGGAGAAATTGATTATATCTAGAACGAAACTCGTGAGAACTGCTGCATGCTTCAATTGAGAGATAGAAATGGGGACATGAGAAATATTGTATGC
Source organism: Cepaea nemoralis (assembly GCA_014155875.1). Classification (NCBI taxonomy): domain Eukaryota; kingdom Metazoa; phylum Mollusca; class Gastropoda; order Stylommatophora; family Helicidae; genus Cepaea; species Cepaea nemoralis. The sequence goes on from JACEFZ010009130.1 coordinate 481,554, forward strand.
ATCACGCCCTGCACTAAATGTCTGGATAGTTCCGTAGAGTTGAGTCCAGAACCGATATCAATGCACTCAGGACATTCCCATGCGCGGTCGGACCTCATCTTCAATAAAATAGCGAAAAGTCCCAATATTAATGCTACCAGTTGCAATCTGTATATGTACTCGGCCTTTCCTCGGAGAACTGAGTATCGGAACTCAAAATAAAGTTTTCCCATAGTGAATTTTATTAACAATTGAAATTACTGTGTGAATATGCGTATACTTCAGCATGAAAGACTCAATCTAATCACTTTAATTTATATTGTGTGATTTCTGCAGTATGTATCTGACGAGATGCAACTAAATATGCCGGGCAATAAATCGTGCAATCTATTGTTTTGTATTTGTTATTCAAACTGAGAATCGGCCAGATCCCCTGGTCACTCCCTGCCGTACCATTCTCTCCAGCGGTCTCCCTGGCGAAGGAATTAACGACTTTCTCCGTCATCCCGTATATCCTCGTAAGGAACACAACTGGGCGAGATTCGACAGCGGATCGCGTCGCGTTGGTTGCTTACGCGGTATCTGAGCCCGTCGCTCAGAAAGCATTGGCAAACTACTGAGCGTAATCTTGCCAAGATCATCAACAGCAGCTGAAAAATGATGGTGTTGACTGCAACGTCCTGTTAGGGATATGCAACTTAAATTAAAATGATGTATTACATTTGTGGATCTTGAGTGACACTCTCCAGGCAACGATGTATTGCATTTGTGGATCTTGAGTGAAACTTTTCGCTCGACCTCCCATCAGTATGTTAGCGAGAGAGAGAGAGAGAGAGAGAGAGAGAGAGAGAGAGAGAGAGAGAGAGAGAGAGAGAGAGAGAGAGAGAGAGAGAGAGTAACAGACTGGATTGGGTACGGAGGGGTGACGTACTCAGGCTAGCGGACCCCAACCCGGAAGCAGGTTAGAGAGATTACAAGGTTAAGTAAGGGACACGTCAAGGTTGTTTAGTAAAGGGATTGTCAGCGAGTTTAAAAACTGAAGCCATTGGGATTTGAATGCAGGAGTGGGGTGGGGAAGGATGTCTGTTGTGTGTGGCTGAGAGGCGAGCAAGGTCCGACTTCACGGTTATGTTTGTTATGTTTGGTACAAGAGTTTAGCGTTGTTTGCATGTTTTCCAAGAAAGTCGTGTAAGAGTGAACTTGCTTGGGGAGCATGTGAACCATACTCACAGAAAGGGTATATTTAAGAGGCACCGGTGATTATTTAGGATGACGAAGACTAGGATTCGGATTCGGAGGATTCTGACAATTCCGGAGAGGCAGGGGCCAAGACTGAGACTTGGAGGGAGAGTTGGAGGTACTCGCATTCGGAGTGAGAAGGATTCGGATTGAGAGAATTCGGACCGAGAGAGGACTCAGACTTGGATTCAGAGACGAGAAAAGCTAAAGAGGAGATTATTGCTTGACTGAGATTTAGACTAGGAACAGGTCAGTCACTCATAGACTTCCTCGGTGAGAAAGTTATTCAGACACTCATTATTCAGAATCGGATAATTTCAGTCTATCATTCGGGGATGCAGCGATTGATTTACAGATGGAGGAATTTACATTGCTTAGATTCAAACTAGCTGTCTAGCCGGAAGTATTCAATTAGAGACCAACCAGAAAGAATTAGTTCATTTGAAAGTAGACATTTAATTGGGGAAAGCTGCTGAGAGTTAACAGCTCGGCCCCTCGGTGTCAGTTCCTTTAATTGTACAATGTATTTAGAGTTGCTTGATGGACTGTGTGAAAACATTGGAGAATTTTGTGTAATAAAAACCATGCTTTGGACCAGGAGTTTCTTTATGGTTACAGTTGTTGACCTGTATATTAGTGTTACTCAAGTCAAGAAGGAGTAACAGATTGCGAGCTGAAGAAGTAAAATAATCAAACCATTATCCGATCAATACGGCCATGAATTACCTGGTGGTTACAGAGTCGGTGGGACATAACATCTGTGGTGCTAACAGTGGCAATCAGACACAGTGGTGGTAACGGCCACCACTCCAGTACACGACTAGACACCTCTCACCCCAGTAAGGAGTGCAGTGGGGTAGGACTGTTACAAGAGTGACAGTGGGAGAGAGAGTGTGTGTGACTGAGAGGGTGGGGGGGGGGGGGGAAGAGTACCTTCCCAATGGACTTTGAATTTATAGAGGGACGATAAATATCAATTGTATCACTCTCTCCAACAGGATGTCGTCGCACTGTGTGCCTACAATCACATAAACTGCGAACTAAATAAAGAATGCGATGTGTAGATTCCGTGACAATCTAGGAAACTCTAACATGCTGATGGGAGCTCGGGCGACACGTTTCACTCAAGATCCCCAAATACAACTTGTTCATCGTTACAAGGCAAATAATGATTTCAGACTAGACCCCCGTGAGGGCATCGTCTCTTCCTTCACTGTGTTCCTGGTCTGAGGAGACATCGGCAATCATACCTCTCCCCTACTTTAGAATGGCAGAGAGAGAGGAAGAGAGTGAGAGAGAGAGAGAGAGTGAGAAAGAGAGAGAGAGAGAGTGAGGAAGAGTGAGGAAGAGAGTGATAGCCAGTATGAAAGTGTGTGTCGATTATGTTGTAAGGGAAGGAGAGTATGTGTGTGTCTTGAATGAGGATATATGGGCGTGAGAGAAAGAAGAGTGGGACAGAGAACGAACGAACGAACGAACAAACTTTATTTTCAAAGGGTTAAGACTTGGACACGCAGGCCCGTCTAACATTCTGCCCTTCTATCACTCTCTTCCATACATTATTTCATTCACACATCATTCAAGGCTAACATTTACTTGTGTAGTTGTTTCGGGATTTGAAATTTAAATATTGAGCACAACCCACTACTGGCAACGCCGATCGCATTCTGGTATGAACCTAAGGCCTATCCAAGTCAATATGGAAGCACTATACTCGAGTTTCGCCCTCGTTTGAGCTCGTCAGTAGTGCATATCCCTGACCGGATCCGGAAACAGTCCCGGATCACGCGTGTGAAGTGGGTGTGTAACCACGTGGCACACACTGGACACACCAAATTATCACAACAGAACATCACAACGCTACCCATCGTAGGCTATGCTCAAGATCGGACGTCGGTCGCGGCGATTGGGCAATCTTTATTGCCTGGCATATTTGGCTTCACGCCTTCAGGTGCACACTGCAGAGTTAGCTTTCATATGAAGTGGACAAACAAATAATCCTTCGACTGAGAGACTAAGTACATAGTCGCTGATATTTTTCGAATTTGTAGACATATTATCCCAGCGGAAGTTTAATATACCTAATATAGTCCTTCTGTTTGCTTTGCAACTGTTGGAATTTCCTAATAGATCATTATCCAGTGCCTTGCGGGCAGGCATGGGCGATCAACAACTTACTATCTCCGACGTTATGAATAAATTCGTGTGTTGATTCCCTTCCGTGCCATGACACAAGACTGTCAAGAATCTTCACACTCTGTCTTCCTCTATCTCTCTTTCTGCAAATCTGTCCGGTTGTCACAACATGTTCCAGTGGCCAAAAACGATGACTGCCTCTTCCGGATGGCTTGAGATAAGTTGTCTTTGTGACTCAGCTTCCCGTAAAAAGTCCTGGTTGCTCATTTTGGCTGTCCAATTACTGATCAGCATTCTTCTATCAAAGACACCACCAATCATTATACATACAGTCGCATCCTGTTTGAACACTACCTTAGGACAGACTACACGCCCCCTTAAAAAGAAAACAACAACAAAGACAATAATAATGGTAAATTATCTCGAACGACAACTAGCCAGGTAAAAAACAAAAACATTCCCATATGTGTGGCACGTTACACCCACCTTGGGTATTTATGATGCCCATGTTAAACATTGCCTCAACGAGTCATGTATTATTGATTATTTTTCATGCGTTTTAATGCTTATTGTTCTTTTGTTGTCAAAGAATTGCTTCAAAAGAGATGTTGAATGAAAGAATGTATGACAGGAAATAAAGAAGAAGGGCAGATTGTCAGACGGGTCTGCGTGCCCAATTCTTAACCCTTTTAAAATAAAGATTTTCGTTCGTTCGTTCGTTCTATATGAATAAAATTTGGTGGAACTGCGGTAAAGTTTTCTTCCATAAAGCCACATCTCCAAGGCTTCCAGGGATTTGTTCGCCTGTTTACTAGATGTCCAGCATTCGCAGTCATATGTTAAAACTGGTTCTATGTAGCATGCATGAAACTCTCTTTCTAACTTTCAAGGGCAGTGACTTATTGCACAGAACGTTCTTCATTTGATAGAATGCAGTTTTTGCTTGTCCTATTCTGTTCTTTATCTCAGTGATGCATCTTCCATCTGATGTTATCCATCTGCCAAGATATCTGAATTTCTGCACGTGCCCCAAAATAACATCATGTATTGTAATTATACATTTAGGCACAATCTGTTTCTTTGATATCACCATGACTTCTGTCTTTCTATTATTCATTCTAAGGCCCATTGTTTTCACTGTCTACAGTCACTGTATCTATCATTTCCTAATAGATAATGCTTAGTATTATGCCAGGCAAAGACATCGTGCAATACTGTGTTTATGGCGTCTGTGTGTATATATATTCTCCTTTCCTCCTACAGTAGTTTAAATAACCTTGTGTAACATTTATATTCCAAGTTGGACACGCGCGATTCAGCTGGTCTGAAAATGTACGACTCAAATTCTTCATCTGGCCCCTACCCTTGACCTGTCCGACAAGGGAAACACTGCCAGTAGCTGCTCTACCGTCGGCATAACTCTTGGGGTCACTGGAGCAGGCAGGTCCCTCTACCACTACCAGGTGGATACAGCAGAGATTGGGAAAAAGGGAGATTCTTTACCGTTTGCCAGATTCCCTCTCGGGTGCATGTTCAACTGATTAAGTGGCATAGGATGATTAATCCTTATGCGACTTTTTCCTTATCTATAAATTGCTTATAAACAGTAGTTTTCCATACGCAACCCCTTTAATTTAACGTATAATACAACACATCTGCTACCAAACTAACAACTGTTTGGTCATAACTTTGACACACTCCTACTTCCCATTTTCCGACGTCCTTCTTTGTTTCGTCCAAACCTACCCTTTTGTTTGGCTGTGAATCTGCCCAACATCGTGTTGATTCGATCATCCCTTCCAGAAACCATGTCTTCCTTGACAGTTATTTCCTAGACACGATCCAGTCTATGGGCCAAGTTTCCTTTATGGTCCGATATTATCTCATCAACTCATCTCATCTCATCTTGTTCCTCTTGTACCTTATGGTGGCAAGGTAAAGCATCAACAGCCGGAGAGAGCCAATTTCTGGGCTTCATATATCGAGATTCCAAAGGACTCTGTTATTCTCTCTGTATTAAATAGTGGGTATCATCTCATCTCATCTCATCTTATCGTATACCTCTTGTACCTTGAGGTGTCGAGGTGAAGTCACAATAGATAGGGAATGTCCGTTTATGGGCTTCATATATCGATATTCCCATGGACTCTTTTATTCTATCTGTCCATCGTTTATAGGTCGGCCTCTTCTTCTGATTCAATTTGGTCTGTACATCATTGCTGGTTGTGGTATACTGTTAGTTTGTAATCTAGTTATATGGCCAAACTACTTCACTTGCTGTTTTCTAATGACATCTAGCGTTGATTTTAGTCCCGACTTCATTAGATAGTATGACATAGCAATGTTTTTTCTTCTTGATCTGCGTTACTCTAAGAAACGTTCAGTAACATTTCAGTGCGATTTTCGGTAGCGATTCTGAAATGGTCATCACTTCACATCCACATGTTGCATCAGAAATGCCAAATGTTATCACAATGTTACTTTTATTTGTGAAAATCAAATATAACAATCATAAAATAAATCCGCAACATCTTAATAGTGATGGGTTGTGCTCAATCTTTAAACCTCAAATCCCGAAACAAGCAAATAAATCAATGTGATCATTGCTCGCTGGACTTTACTCGCTAGGTATGCCTGCCAGATCGAGAAGACCTGATCATTCGGGGCCACATCGACTGACGGATGTTAGTCGCGGTGGTCGGGCAAACTTTCAGCTATAGACTAGATTGGGTGGAGTTGTGATATTCTAGTGTGATAATTTGGTCGCGTCTGGCGTGTACCGTGTGGTCAAGTTGTAACAAACTCGCCTCACACGCCAGTGATCCGGATTTCAATCCCGGTCCAGTCGGGGATATGCACTAACTACTGACGAGCTCAAACGAGAGCAAAACTCGAGTCTAGTGCTTCCAATCTGACGTGGACAAAGTCCAGGGTTCGCACGATCAGCGTAGCCAGTAGTGGGATGTGCTCAGACTTTAAACCTAAATTCCCGAAACAACCAAATAAATCAATCTTTATTAATGTCAACAAATCTTGTAGAGAACAGACTTACCTCCTACCACTCCCACGCTCGGCAATGACTGTCCCACATACACTTGGATGTTATCGACACCAATCAGCCGTAGAAAGGTACCCGTCTGCCGGTAGTTGCTTGTATGTGAATAGTGCACAGAACCGGACACGGTGTGAATGCATTACACAGAATCTATACATACACGCTTCAAAACGTGTCAGGTTTATTACTGCGTTGTAATCTCAGTAACCCACACTTTCGACCTTTTAATGTGGTTTGCATATGTCACGACAACGGGGCCGCTTGGCTGGGTTTCTGAGAAGTTATCACGGCATAAGAACGGATCCACTTGTCTGGGTGCCAGAGAATTCAAATTATCACATCATAGCTGGGTCTCAGAGAAGTCACGTTTTCACTTTATAATAACTGATCCACCTGATTAAGTCTCAGAGAAGTGACGTTTCACGTTACGACTACAAACCCACCTGCATGGGTCCCAGAGAAGTTATATTATCACGTCATAACAACCTGCCTGGATCTCAGAGAAGTTAAGTTTTCACGTCATAACATTCTGGCTCTCGTGGAACTCAAGTCATTATGATATAACAACTGGCCCATCTGTCTGGGTCTAATGCAAGTCAAGTTATCATGTTACAACAAAGGACCTATCGTCCTGGGTCCCAAGATAGTCAAGTTATCACGTTATAACGAAGGATCCACCTGCCTGGGTCTCAAGAAAGTCAAGTTTTCATGGCATAACAACGGATCCACTACTCAAACATTACTCCCTACCACCATAGGTCTGGAAATATTTCCAAGAATCATTGTTATCTACGATAGCACATGAACCCCTGATCTCTTCGGTAGTGAGATCGCTAACCTAGACTTCTCAGATGCAGGCGGAAAAAGGAGGCCCCGTATGCAATTTGTGCGCGTGAATAATCCCAGTGAAATGGCAAAGAGACATCAGGAAGACTGCCCTGGTAAAACTGTTAGGGACAAAACATTAAAAGTTAGCTGCATATCTTGTACAGGACATGGCAGTCAACCCCAGCGTTTCTATTTATTTCTGTATTTTGTAGTTGTTGTTGTTTGTGATTTCCTGGCAAGTTTGCGTTCAGTAGTTTGCCATTGTTAAAATAAAAAGTCGCACCAGATTTATCCCATATGGCTCGGTCTCTTTCCGCAGCGCGGAAAGCGTCGCACAAAGCACGAACTCCGTAGCTCTAGCGACGACCCACAGGAGTCTCCGAAGAATGTGACTCGTGAACCGAAGGACGCGACCCGGAATCGAACCCGCAACCTTCGGAATCCGAGTTAAACGGCTTGACCACTTCGCCATGAAGTCTCCCTACATTGCCATTGTTTTCTGAATTAACGGCATTCATACCATTTTCATAAAATCTAACGCAAGGCGGTCTGCTGCCACTTCGCCCGAAGCGGTGTGTCGAACGCGGTATGTGGGATTACTAGTTACATTTGTTTGCCACAGAGACGGTCGGCAAGAGAACCTACCTAGGAGTAGACATAACTCGTGACCTTGTGTGGAATCTTGGTGGATGAAGCCAACCTGGCACACATGGATGAGGAAGTCGACATGCTGAAGTGCCTAGCCTAGTGTGCGGCACTTTCCTCCACATAGGAAAGAAGAAGTTCCTGACAGACGTCCAGGTATAATTGTTGTCTGACAGACGTCCAGATATAATTGTTGCTAGAGAACTTATGTACAACTTACGAAATCTACACGTTGAAGTGCATAACTTCATCATGGGCCATGCGGTCATGTTTCGCCATCTCACCCGATCACCGGAGTCGTGGATCAGCTCTGTGTTCTTGTTTCGACCATGCCATGTGGCCAAGCCATGCAGGTATTTACTTCTCTGCCTACTCGATGTTCTTTCCGGTCATTGGTTTTTCTGTCTGTCCATGGCATTCTTTGTATTTTCTCAGAAACCACAAATCCACTGCCTTTAAATGTGTGTGTGTGTGTTTTATTTTAGATTGTCTGCTCATTGTCCACGTTTCAAGTCCATACACAATTACAGGTTCTATTCAGCATCTCAACACTCTTTTTCTCGTTTCAATTGACATCATTTTATTGGTCAGCACGTTTTCCATCCTGCAAAAGGTTACTTTCGCAATGGCAATTCTTGTTCTAATCTCTTCAAGGCATCTCCCATTTGATGTCATTACTGTTCCGAGATAATTGTACCTATTCACTTGTTTAAGAATTGTTCATTTTACTTGTATATTACATTGTGATATTTCCTTCTTCCCAGTGACGACCATAATCTGTGCCTTCTTACAACTCAATTCTAACCCTAGTTGTTCACTGTGTGCAACAACCGCATCTACCAAATGTTGCAGATCCTGCTCATTGTCTACAATAATACTGTATCATTGGAATTTTCATTGGCACCTTGCCGTCTTGACATACAATAGTTTGTGCTTTAAAAAGGCATAATAACTTTTACCTATGGCGGTAGCGAATGTGACTGATAATGCCAATTCGCGCTGTAAATGTTCGTTCACAGTGGGTGCATGTGAATACGTGGTCATTTCCACCATCATGCACCATCTTACGTCTCAAACGCTCGGTGTGTGACTTATCTGCAATAATTTTCTCCTTTGTCTTTATTCCATTTCTTATGTTTGCCCTCCATGCAACACGTTCAGCGGCGACTTGCTCCCAATGTGCATTATCAATGCCTGTATCAATCATGTCCCGCTTACACACATCTTTGTATCGTAGTAGAGGCCGACCCTGAGATCTCTTACCCATCTGTAATTCACCAAAAAAGATGTCCTTTGGTATTCTACAATCATCCATCCTCCTAAGATGTCCTGTCCTCTAAGTCTACGAAGACTGAGCATGGAATAAACTGTCACACAACCTGATCTTTCCAATACTTCAGCATTTGTGATTTTGTCTTGCCACTTAATACCAAGAATTCCTCGCAGACACCGCATATGAAAGCTGTTTAAATGTTTCTCTTGGTGTGAGTAAGTTGTCCAGGCTTCACTGCCATAAAGAAGAGTACTAAGGACACAGGCTTGATAGACAAGGACTTTTGTTTTATCATTAGAATATGTAATGTTATTTATGTTACGTCCTCCAATTTTGATTCCTCTCATACCTAATGTTATTGACGTTATGTGTACATAATGCTCATATCTTCTTAACCAGATGTGGCTCATATTCCTCGGAAGTAGATTTGGACCAAACAAAAGTGGGTGGTGGAAATGGGAAGTAGTTATGTCACTTAAAAGTTGTTAATATGGTAGCAGACGTGCTGTATTATAACACAATGACAATATTTCGGTGATATATATGGCCTTGGCAGAAACGGGAAGTCGCTTAATTAAGACGACTAACACTATCATGACACTTATATAGCATATGGTGCCAGATCCACATTTTTAAAGACCATTCGTAATCTGTTGGTGATGTGGTCAGTTTCACGTCGAAGAACTTTACTTCCAAACAAATTTCCTGGTACTCATACGAGGGCGAGTCAATAAGTAAGTCACACAGTTATGTGGCGTGGCAGGTAAATGTAGTTGGTGTTTTCTACAGGTGTCATTAGGTGACAGCAACATCAAACTTTATATTCCCATTCATCAGGTGGCACTAGGTGTCTCATGCGCATGCGCAGCGCATAAACAAAATGGCGACTGTACTTACAGAGTGTACAACCTAAGAGCAATGTTCTGCTGTGCGTTTTTTTTTTTTTTTGGGGGGGGGAGGGGGTGTGGGGGTCAAAATGACTGCCTGCAAAGGACATTCATAAGGAAATGCTTCCTGTTAATGCTGACAAATGTTTGTCCCGTAAAGCGGTGCATAGCTGGGTAGAAAAATGTTATCAAGGACGCGAATGACGCCGAAGTTGAATGTGAAGTGAAAACGTGGTTTAGAAAACAGAGAACGCAGTTCTATGCAGCCGGTTGGGGAGGACTGATAAAACGATGGGATAAGTGCATCAATGTTGGTGGAAATTATGTTGAGAAATACAGGGACAATGTATGTATAAAAATAAACTGGTTTCAAGTTATTATCATATTTAGTTATTTTTCTACAGCCATTTGTGACTTACTAATTGACTTCTCCTCGTATTAGGCTGGGGGAGATCTCTTGAGGAAGCATATAACAGAGTCAGACTTGATCTCCTGAGGAAGCATATAATAGAGTTAGATGCGATCTCTTGAGGAAGCAGATATACAGATTCAGATTTGATCTCTCGAGGAAACATATAACAGAGTCAGATTTAATGTCTTGAGGAAGCAGATTTGATCACTTGAGGGAGCATATAACAAAGTTAGATGTGATCTCTTGAGGAAGCATATTACAAAGTCAGATTTGATCGCTTGAGGAAGCATATAACAGAGTCAGATTAGATCTCTTGAGGAAGCATATAACAGAGTCAGATTTGATCTCTTGAGGAAGAATATAACAGAGTCAGATTTGATCTCTTGAGGAAGAATATAACAGTGTCAGACTTAATCTCTTGAGGAAGCATATAACAGAGTCAGATTTCTTATGAAGATGGGTGTTAGTACCTGGGTTGGTGAAATAGATAGCAGCTACCATGCGCTCTCCTAGGGTAGCTCTCCTCCCAGGTTTATTGACCTCTGAGGCGTGCATGATTACCCCGGGATTACCACAAGGATCTGTTATATCGCCTCTCAGTGTATACCGGCCCCGTGGCGAAGAGGCTATCGGCACAGTTCGTTATCTAGCATAGCTGCGTTCGAAACACAGATGTCTTGCGTTGGTTTTTTTTTTTTTTTTTTTACGAACAGTAAAGGTGCCGGTTTTTCAAAAAGTAATGGTGAACTACTGAACGTAAACATGCCAAGAGATCACAACAGCAAAAACATGTTGGTGTTGACTGCGACGTCCTGTAAAAGATATGCAACTAACAGTTTTATTATTCAATTTATACACATGCAAGATTGCAAGCACTGAAGCACCAGGGATTGGAAGGATACTGACATTTGCAGATGGTGTCCTTGCGGATAAGTAGAGGAGAGACAGGATGCTCAGGCAGAGGACATTGTCAGAGAAGTGTGCATGCTTGAGAACATTTTGGGAGTAGAGGAATGGGTCCGAATATGTTTATGACTATAAGCATATGTACATAATTACATATATATCATCATCATCATGTGCCCTTTAAGCTGGCGTAGGCGTCCATGTCCCGCCACCGATCTCAGTCCTTGGTGTTCAGGATCAACTCTGCTGATGATATTCCTCCGTGCCACAGTCTTAATCCATCCAGCATCATTTCTCCTCCCCTCGATCTTTCAAGTTGTCACGATATTCTCCAATGCCTCTCTTCTCATCACATGACCAAAGAAAGCTGTTTGTCGCATTCTTATTGTTGTATATAGTGTTCTAGTTTTATTAGCCTCTTTCGGACAATCGTTGTTAGGTACTCTAGCAGTCCAAGGAATTCGCAACATTCGTCTCAGGAACCCCATCTCTGTTACTTCCAAATTCTTGTTAATTTGTTCATTTTCATCCCATTATATCTGCCATATAGCAAAACAGGTACCGTGTGTTATTTCAGCACTCTATCTCTTACATTCAATTATAGCGACTTGTTGCACAAGATACCTTTCATTTTCTTAAATGCAGCCTGTTTTTACGCTATTCTGTTCTTAATCTCTGGTTTTGCATCTTCCATCTGCAGTTATAATTGCTCCTATATATTTATATGTATTTAAAAGTATCAAATTGGTATACATATTCACACAGTATGCACATATGCGTATACATATTCACACAGAATGTATGCATACATATCGCAGACAACGTGGATCATAATCACTGTGGCTCACAATCCTTGGCAACAGAACATTTCCGGTCCCGTAGTCAATGAAAACAACAGGCGTTAGCGGGCGCTGGGAGACAACAGCAGACGCCGGTATCGTTGTTTTCTACTGACAGAATCCTCTGTTGTCCACAAATACCAGTAAAATATACATAAACTGGAAGTGTTCGCGCATAAACTCTTCACGTGAGTGCATGTCACTTCTATAATAAACCCAGAGCGGAGTTCTAGCAGTCGTGAGGTGCCTGCTTGTTGAGACATGCACGGGCGTGCTCAGTCCCAGGCCTAGGCAGCTCAGGGCAGGGTTTGGGTTTGTCCGGTGACTCCCTGTGATTACAATTACTGCTTCCTTTCTGATGTTACCCATCTCACGGGGGGAGTTAAATTACACGGTAAGTATTGCAACACTATTTGCATTAAGTCTTCTTGATTAAGACCTCAAATCGATATTGAATATGAAAAAAAAAATAAATGCAAAGAAAGCCAGGGGTCAACTGTCTTACTTGTTGATATCGCCATAGAGTTTGTCCTCAAATGGAGTGGGTTAAAATACTTTTCTCTGTTCTGCATATGTTGGACACTCCTGCAACAAATGTTTAGCTGTCATCTTTCCCAGTTTCACAGTTACCTTCACCAGTGTTTCATATTTTAAGATTATTATACAAGTGGTATTGCAACCTGGTTTGTCCTGTGCAGAGTCTGAACATTGTTCTTTTTCGTTGAGTTATTAATAAGTATCATCTTTCTAGCATTTTTCATAAAATTTTTACATGTTACTAACATATTCATTCGTGAAAGTTGTATGTTTTGACAGTGTTGGAACTATTTGACACGATGGCATTTGCTTGAAATAACCACTGGCCGGTACAAAGGATGTAAGAGCTCTGCATGTATGTCTTCTTTCTTGTCTCCACAAATCTTCGCTGCTCTGGTCAGTTGTTGAAAATCTCCGCTGTTCTGGTCAGTTGTTGAAAATCTTCACTGCTCTGGTCAGTTGTTGAAAATCTTCACTGCTCTGGTCAGTTGTTGAAAATCTTTGCTGCTCTGGTCAGTTGTTGGAAATCTCTGCTGCTCTGGTCAGTTGTTGGAAATCTCCGCTGCTCTGGTCAGTTGTTGAAAATCTTCGCTGCTCTGGTCAGTTGTTGGAAATCTCCACTGTTCTGGTCAGTTGTTGAAAATCTTCGCTGCTCTGGTCAGTTGTTGAAAATCTTTGCTGCTCTGGTCAGTTGTTGAAAATCTTCACTGCTCTGGTCAGTTGTTGGAAATCTCTGCTGCTCTGGTCAGTTGTTGGAAATCTCCGCTGCTCTGGTCAGTTGTTGGAAAGCCTCAAGAAGAGTTCTAGACTTGTGTATCTGCCTCAGTTGGGGGTTGAGGGATGAACAATTGATGATAGTCTTTAGCATACTTGCCTGCAAACCCGAGGGTCATGTATTCAAATCTAAGTTGAAACTTAGTTGCATGTCCTTTATATGACATGGCACTCAACCCCAGCATTGTTTGGCAGTTTGTGACTGGCCAGGCAAGTTTACATTCAGTAGTTTGCCATTGTTTTCTGAATGGCCAATGCTCACACCATTGTTAAAAATTAACACAACATGGCCGCTTCCAAATCACCTGCAGCTGATTTCAAAAACGAAATGTGGCATTACAAATTTCATTCACTACCCCTTCTGTTGAAGCAGATTTGTTTAAATTGATCTTGGCAGCCATGTCAAACAAGTAACATTGGAAATTCGGATATGTCAGTGCATATCAATGGATACCAGTTATTTTTCAATTTTCTAGAAATTGTCTGGGAAAAAACAGTGATGAAAATATAAACTGGCAATCTAACTTCCCAAAACAAGTGGAAGTCAAGAGGAAACCACATTATCTTCCCAAGAATACATTGAAGATGACATTGAGCTAAGGTTAGTGTAGTATTTAGTTTAGGACAGCCTGGCATATGATACCACAGCATCTAGTCTGAAAATGAAGGTGGAGGAATCACTGCAGGAAAGTCCACACAGACACATAATCAGATGTTAACAAGTACCGTCAGTATTGGGACTCTTCACAGGTTGTTGAAGATGAGAACTGAGCATGTATGAGAATGTCCTGAGTGCTGTGATGTCAGTTCTTAGTCCAACTCAACTCAAGAATAAGTTTACCAGCATTTCACAAAATATGAATTTAGAAGTTAATGTACGTACCATTAGTATGGGGGATCTTTGCTGGTTGTTGAAGATTAAATACAAATGTAGGAGTGACATGCTCAGACATGTCATGCCTGTCTGGGGAGTGAACAACCTGTTATGATTTGGCATGAATTTTTCTATTGTATTTTTCTACATTTTGATGGTGGGTTAGGAATGTCCACTGTCAAAGGGAATGTAAGGCACTTCATTCTCTTCCCTTAGCTTACCTGATTCTCATGGACAAGGTGGGGTACTGGTTTAGCTCCCCAACCAGGGTAGCATGTAGCTTTAGTAGCATGTAGCCTTGGTGGCATGTAACCTCATTAGCATGTAACCTTGGTAGCATGTAGCATCAGTAGCATGTAGCCTCAGTAGCATGTAACCTTGGTAGCATGTAGTCTTGGTAGCATGTAGCCTTTGTAGCTTGTAACCTCATCAGCATGTAACATTTGTAGCATGTATCCTTTGTAGCATGTATTATTAGCATGTAGCCTTTGTAGTGTGTAGCCTCTGTAGCATGTAGTGGATTAAGCTTGAGAGCAATTGACAGATAGTTATAGTCTATGGTCTCAAGTTCCACTATGGTAGTCAGAGAATCTCTTGATAGAGGCAACAGCTACAGTCACTGGTCTGTGTGGTCACTGCCAACAAGGAAAGCAATGGCTGACAACGTTCTTCACAAATGTATGGTACATTATGATTCAACAACTAACTCAGACCTGATTCTAGGCTCTAGTGATTGTGTGGCATGACACATAATGATAATGATGATGATGATGATGATGATGATGATGATGATGATGATGATGATGATGATGATGATGATTCTGCATGTGATTTGATAGTTTTTTTCCATGCCACCAACATTTTGCCAGGAAAGCTGTCATTAATACTAGAGCAACCAAACTAACTATATTTTACTTGGCATGTTGCAGATACAGATTTTAGGTCTGGTGGTACAACCTGGCAAGCTAGCTTCTCAACATGAGTGATGATATCTGTTTCGATGAGCTAGATGCTCGTAATGGCTCCTTACATGTTAACAATGAGGAATTTGATGACGAATATGAGGAACATTTATGGACAGAACGGCAGTCTGTGAAAGAAGCTGTATGTAGTAGTTACTATTATTTTAATTAACTTGAAAATTCTATTGCTGATAGCCTTGTTACTTGAATACCTAGGACTGCCAGAATAACAAATGATGATTGCCTAAAAGAGGCTAATAAAACTAGAACATTATATACAATTATAAGAAAGAGACAAACTGCTTTCTTTGGTCATGTGATGAGAACAGTTAGTTGTATATCCTTTACAGGATGTAGCAGTCAACCCCAGCATGTGTGGCTGTTTATGATTCCTGGGCAAGCTTACGCTCAGAATTTTGCCATTGCTTTCTGAATGACCAACACTCATACTATGAGTATGAAAACCAACGGAAGGCTGGTTTGCTTCCAAATCACCAGCAACTGTATTGCAAAAGCAGTATGCAGGATTGCGAACTGCATCTGTAACCCCTTTGCCACATAGCTGGTGATGAGAAAAGAGGCATTGGAAAACATCGTGACAACTGGAAAGATCTGTGGAAAAAGAGGCAGATGCAAACCAAGAGATATTATGCTAGATGGACTGAGAAAGTGACATGGGTTGATCCAGAACTTCAAAGACCGAGATCTGTGGAGAGACATGGACACCTACGCCAGCTGGCAGGGCACACGATGATGGTGATGATATTCTTCTGTTTGTCACATAAGAAGAAGATATATACAATTTAGTTCAATGTGGATTAATTTATTGATTCAAGTGTCTTCTTCTTCTTCTTCTTCTTCTTCTTCTTCTTCTTCTTCTTCTTCTTCTTCTTCTTCTTCTTCTTCTTCTTCTTCTTCTTCTTCTTCTCTTCTTCTTCTTCTTCTTCTTATTCTTCTTCTTCTTCTTCCTCCTCCTCCTCCCCCTCCTCCTCCTCCTTCTTCTTCTTCTTCTTGTGTGATCCAAGTACTAATGTAGCAGTCTGATTATCTGTTAATCTTGCCTTTCTTTGGAGATGTGAGTTTTGGCAGATGTATGGGATTGTCCCAAGTGCTGTGATGCTGGTTCTTAACTCACTTCAACTCTACAATATCAACAATAAAAATTAATAGCAACACTATAGCAACAAAATAAAACACATTGTGACGACCTTGCTGTCAATGTGTGCTTGTTAGCATGATGGTCATATCTCCGAATAGAATGATCAAATCAATCATAAAGCCATCTATACCAGCTCAAGACAACTACCACATTATGGACAGACCATATCAAGTCATTATTCAGTGACTAAGAACAGGACACAATAGATTACGCAAACATATGTATACAAAGTTCAAGATAGGTGAATCAGTGATGTGCACATGTGGATTGGGGCTGTAGACAGCAGATCACACACTCCAAGACTGTCCAAAATACGACATCTAGGCAAACCTGGCCTGGAGACACAACAGTGGAAGATAAACTCTAATGGACCACAGAGTGAACTAAAAAAGACAGTTAAATTCATAAAAAAGACAACATTGCAGTTACAGACAAATTTCGTACAAAAGAAAACATTGCGGTTATATGCACATTTTAAGTGAACAAACGAAGAAGAAGAAGAAGAAGAAGAAGAAGAAGAAGAAGAAGAAGAAGAAGAAGAAGAAGAAGAAGAAGAAGAAGAAGAAGAAGAAGAAGCAGCAGCAGCAGCAGCAGCAGCAGCAGTCGTCCCCATTCCACTGTCTACTTCTGTTAATTGTCCCCATTCCACTATCTGCTTCTGTTAATTGTCCCCATTCCACTGTCTACTTCTGTTAATTGTCCCCATTCCACTGTCTACTTCTGTTAATTGTCCCTATTCCACTGTCTACTTCTGTTAATTGTCCCCATTCCACTGTCTACTTCTGTTAATTGTCCCCATTCCACTGTCTACTTCTGTTAATTGTCCCCATTCCACTGTCTACTTCTGTTAATTGTCCCCATTCCACTGTCTACTTCTGTTAATTGTCCCCTATTCCACTGTCTACTTCTGTTAATTGTCCCCATTCCACTGTCTGCTTATGTAAATTGTCCCCATTCCACTGTCTACTTCTGTTAATTGTCCCCATTCCACTGTCTACTTCTGTTAATTGTCCCCATTCCACTGTCTACTTCTGTTAATTGTCCCCATTCCACTGTCTACTTCTGTTAATTGTCCCTATTCCACTGTCTGCTTATGTAAATTGTCCCCATTCCACTGTCTACTTCTGTTAATTGTCCCCATTCCACTGTCTACTTCTGTTAATTGTCCCCATTCCACTGTCTACTTCTGTTAATTGTCCCTATTCCACTGTCTACTTCTGTTAATTGTCCCTATTCCACTGTCTACTTCTGTTAATTGTCCCTATTCCACTGTCTGCTTATGTAAATTGTCCCCATTCCACTGTCTACTTCTGTTAATTGTCCCTATTCCACTGTCTGCTTATGTAAATTGTCCCCATTCCACTGTCTACTTCTGTTAATTGTCCCTATTCCACTGTCTACTTCTGTTAATTGTCCCTATTCCACTGTCTACTTCTGTTAATTGTCCCTATTCCACTGTCTACTTCTGTTAATTGTCCCTATTTCACTGTCTACTTCTGTTAATTGTCCCTATTCCACTGTCTACTTCTGTTAATTGTCCCTATTCCACTGTCTACTTCTGTTAATTGTCCCCATTCCACTGTCTACTTCTGTTAATTGTCCCCATTCCACTTGTCTACTTCTGTTAATTGTCCCCATTCCACTGTCTACTTCTGTTAATTGTCCCCCTATTCCACTGTCTACTTCTGTTAATTGTCCCTATTCCACTGTCTACTTCTGTAATTGTCCCTATTCCACTGTCTACTTCTGTTAATTGTCCCTATTCCACTGTCTGCTTCTGTTAATTGTCCTCATTCCACTGTCTACTTCTGTTAATTGTCCCCATTCCACTGTCTACTTCTGTTAATTGTCCCTATTCCACTGTCTACTTCTGTTAATTGTCCCTATTCCACTGTCTACTTCTGTTAATTGTCCCCATTCCACTGTCTACTTCTGTTAATTGTCCCTATTCCACTGTCTGCTTATGTAAATTGTCCCCATTCCACTGTCTACTTCTGTTAATTGTCCCCATTCCACTGTCTGCTTATGTAAATTGTCCCCATTCCACTGTCTACTTCTGTTAATTGTCCTCATTCCACTGTCTACTTCTGTTAATTGTCCCTATTCCACTGTCTACTTCTGTTAATTGTCCCTATTCCACTGTCTACTTCTGTTAATTGTCCCTATTCCACTGTCTACTTCTGTTAATTGTCCCCATTCCACTGTCTACTTCTGTTAATTGTCCCTATTCCACTGTCTACTTCTGTTAATTGTCCCTATTCCACTGTCTACTTCTGTTAATTGTCCCTATTCCACTGTCTACTTCTGTTAATTGTCCCTATTCCACTGTCTACTTCTGTTAATTGTCCCTATTCCACTGTCTGCTTATGTAAATTGTCCCCATTCCACTGTCTACTTCTGTTAATTGTCCCATTCCACTGTCTGCTTATGTAAATTGTCCCCATTCCACTGTCTACTTCTGTTAATTGTCCCTATTCCACTGTCTACTTCTGTTAATTGTCCCATTCCACTGTCTACTTCTGTTAATTGTCCCTATTCCACTGTCTACTTCTGTTAATTGTCCCTATTCCACTGTCTACTTCTGTTAATTGTCCCTATTCCACTGTCTGCTTATGTAAATTGTCCCCATTCCACTGTCTACTTCTGTTAATTGTCCCCATTCCACTGTCTGCTTATGTAAATTGTCCCCATTCCACTGTCTACTTCTGTTAATTGTCCCCATTCCACTGTCTGCTTATGTAAATTGTCCCCATTCCACTGTCTACTTCTGTTAATTGTCCCCATTCCACTGTCTACTTCTGTTAATTGTCCCCATTCCACTGTCTGCTTATGTAAATTGTCCCCATTCCACTGTCTACTTCTGTTAATTGTCCCCATTCCACTGTCTACTTCTGTTAATTGTCCCTATTCCACTGTCTACTTCTGTTAATTGTCCCCATTCCACTGTCTACTTCTGTTAATTGTCCCCATTCCACTGTCTGCTTATGTAAATTGTCCCCATTCCACTGGTCTACTTCTGTTAATTGTCCCCATTCCACTGTCTACTTCTGTTAATTGTCCCCATTCCACTGTCTGCTTATGTAAATTGTCCCCATTCCACTGTCTACTTCTGTTAATTGTCCCCATTTCACTGTCTACTTCTGTTAATTGTCCCCATTCCACTGTCTGCTTATGTAAATTGTCCCCATTCCACTGTCTGCTTATGTAAATTGTCCCCATTCCACTGTCTACTTCTGTTAATTGTCCCCATTCCACTGTCTACTTCTGTTAATTGTCCCCATTCCACTGTCTGCTTATGTAAATTGTCCCCATTCCACTGTCTACTTCTGTTAATTGTCCCCATTTCACTGTCTACTTCTGTTAATTGTCCCCATTCCACTGTCTGCTTATGTAAATTGTCCCCATTCCACTGTCTACTTCTGTTAATTGTCCCCTATTCCACTGTCTACTTCTGTTAATTGTCTCCCTATTCCACTGTCTACTCTGTTAATTGTCCCCATTCCACTGTCTACTTCTGTTAATTGTCCCCATTCCACTGTCTACTTCTGTTAATTGTCCCTATTCCACTGTCTACTCTGTTAATTGTCCCTATTCCCACTGTCTACTTCTGTTAATTGTACCCTATTCCACTGTCTACTTCTGTTAATTGTCCCTATTCCACTGTCTACTTCTGTTAATTGTCCCTATTTTCACTGTTCTACTTCTGTTAATTGTCCCTATATCCACTGTCATACTTCTGTTAATTGTCCCTATTCCACTGTCTACTTCTGTTAATTGTCCCATTCCACTGTCTACTTCTGTTAATTGTCCCCATTCCACTGTCTTGCTTATGTAAATTGTCCCATCTCCACTGTCTACTTCTGTTAATTGTCCCCATTCCACTGTCTACTTCTGTTAATTGTCCCCATTCCACTGTCTGCTTATGTAAATTGTCCCCATTCCACTGTCTACTTCTGTTAATTGTCCCCATTTCACTGTCTACTTCTGTTAATTGTCCCCATTCCACTGTCTGCTTATGTAAATTGTCCCCATTCCACTGTCTGCTTATGTAAATTGTCCCCATTCCACTGTCTACTTCTGTTAATTGTCCCCATTCCACTGTCTACTTCTGTTAATTGTCCCCATTCCACTGTCTGCTTATGTAAATTGTCCCCATTCCACTGTCTACTTCTGTTAATTGTCCCCATTCCACTGTCTACTTCTGTTAATTGTCCCCATTCCACTGTCTGCTTATGTAAATTGTCCCCATTCCACTGTCTACTTCTGTTAATTGTCCCTATTCCACTGTCTACTTCTGTTAATTGTCCCTATTCCACTGTCTACTTCTGTTAATTGTCCCTATTCCACTGTCTACTTCTGTTAATTGTCCCCATTCCACTGTCTACTTCTGTTAATTGTCCCCATTCCACTGTCTGCTTATGTAAATTGTCCCCATTCCACTGTCTACTTCTGTTAATTGTCCCCATTCACTGTCTACTTCTGTTAATTGTCCCCATTCCACTGTCTGCTTATGTAAATTGTCCCCATTCCACTGTCTACTTCTGTTAATTGTCCCTATTCCACTGTCTACTTCTGTTAATTGTCCCTATTCCACTGTCTACTTCTGTTAATTGTCCCCATTCCACTGTCTACTTCTGTTAATTGTCCCCATTCCACTGTCTACTTCTGTTAATTGTCCCCATTCCACTGTCTGCTTATGTAAATTGTCCCCATTCCACTGTCTACTTCTGTTAATTGTCCCTATTCCACTGTCTACTTCTGTTAATTGTCCCTATTCCACTGTCTACTTCTGTTAATTGTCCCTATTCCACTGTCTACTTCTGTTAATTGTCCCTATTCCACTGTCTACTTCTGTTAATTGTCCCTATTCCACTGTCTACTTCTGTTAATTGTCCCTATTCCACTGTCTACTTCTGTTAATTGTCCCCATTCACTGTCTGCTTATGTAAATTGTCCCCATTCCACTGTCTACTTCTGTTAATTGTCCCTATTCCACTGTCTACTTCTGTTAATTGTCCCCATTCCACTGTCTACTTCTGTTAATTGTCCCCATTCCCACTGTCCTACTTCTGTTAATTGTCCCTATTCCACTGTCGCTTCTGTTAATTGTCCCCATTTCCACTGTCTACTTCTGTTAATTGTCCCCATTCCACTGTCTGCCTTCTGTTACTTGTCCCCATATTCCACTGTCTACTTCTGTTAATTGTCCCTATTCCACTGTACTACTTCTGTTAATTGTCCCCTATTCCACTGTCTACTTCTGTTAATTGTCCCTATTCCACTGTCTACTTCTGTTAATTGTCCCTATTCCACTGTCTACTTCTGTTAATTGTCCCTATTCCACTGTCTACTTCTGTTAATTGTCCCATATTCCACTGTCCTACTTCTGTTAATTGTCCCTATTCCACTGTCTGCTTCTGTTAATTGTCCCTATTCCACTGTCTACTTCTGTTAATTGTCCCTATTCCACTGTCTACTTCTGTTAATTGTCCCTATTCCACTGTCTACTTCTGTTAATTGTCCCAATTCCACTGTCTACTTCTGTTAATTGGTCCCCATTCCACTGTCTGCTTCTGTTACTTGTCCCATTCCACTGGTCTACTACTTCTGTTAATTGTCCCTATTCCACTGTCTACTTCTGTTTAATTGTCCCTATTCCACTGTCTACTTGCTGTTAATTGTCCCATTCCACTGTCTGCTTCTGTTACTTGTCCCATTCCACTGTCGTACTTCTGTTAATTGTCCCTATTCACCACTGTCTACTTATGTTAATTGTCCCCCATTCCACTGTCTACTTCTGTTAAATTGCCCCATTCCACTGTCTGCTTCTGTTACTTGTCCCATTCCACTGTCTACTTCTGTTAATTGTCCCTATTCACTGTACTGCTGTTTAATTGTCCCTATTCCACTGTCTACTTCTGTTAATTGTCCCCATTCCACTGTCTGCTTCTGTTACTTGTCCCCATTCCACTGTCTACTTCTGTTAATTGTCCCTATTCCACTGTCTACTTCTGTTAATTGTCCCTATTCCACTGTCTACTTCTGTTAATTGTCCCTATTCCACTGTCTACTTCTGTTAATTGTCCCTATTCCACTGTCTACTTCCTGTTAATTGTCCCTATTCCACTGTCTGCTTCTGTTAATTAGTCCCTATTCCACTGTCTACTTCTGTTAATTGTCCCTATTCCACTGTCGTACTTCTGTTAATTGTCCCTATTCCACTGTCTACTTCTGTTAATTGT
>JACEFZ010009130.1:509300-639300 GCA_014155875.1 Cepaea nemoralis
CTCTTGTGGAGGTAGTAAAGATACATTCACTGATTACCACTTCTGTATAATGTATATGTTTTGTGTTCTTAAAATTCTGTAGGCGTCTGTGGCTTTGTGATAATAAATACATTTTCATAATGTCTAGTATATTATGATTCAATAATCAACACAGATTGATCCAAGGTTTGACACGACACATAATGGTAATGATGATGATGATGATGATTCTGCATGTGAATTGATGTTTAATTCCATGCCACCACAATGTTGCCAGGAAATCTGTCATTAATACTTGAGTCATTCATTCATTCAGTAGCATGTCCTTTGCAGAACCTCGCTCCCATAACAATCTTCCTGAAAACTTCTCAATCACAAGCAAGATGCCCTGCATTCGATACACCCATCTGGAGATCATCCGCCACATCCTGCACCCATCTTCTCTTTGGCTTTCCTCTTCCTCTCTTCCCAGGCATATACCCCTCCATTATTGTTCTCTCCAAACTTTCGTGACGTTTCAAGTGACCAAAATATTTCAGTTTTCTTTGTTTCATCGTCTTTAATAGCCAACCTTCTTCAATATTCAGCTCTTGAAATATGGATGCATTTGTTCTTTTCTTTACCAAAGATATTCTTAGAACCTGTCTATAACATTTATATTCAAAGGCATTTATGCCTTATACTAGAGTAACCAAACTAATTACATTTCATTGGTGTGTTGTAGATACAGATTTCAGGTCTGATGTTACAACCTGGCAAGTTAACTTGTCAACATGAGGGATCCCAACATGCCCAGTTTTCAGCCAGCTGCAGGTGGTTTGGGAGCATATCTCTTTTGCATTAATGTTCACATGGTTTGAGAGTCGGCCGTTCAGAAATCAGCGGCAAGCTACTGAATGTAACATTGCCAGAAAATCACAAACAACAAATAAATGCGGGGGTTGACTGTGACATCCTGCAACAGACAAGCAGCTAACTTTGTGACTTGCTGATTCCAATCATAATCACCATAATCATCAATATAATAATCAACACTATCATCATCATCAACGTTATAATCAACTTCATCATTATCAATATCATCATCACCATCATCATCAACATCTTCACCATCATTAATATCATCATTAACATCATCATTAACAACATGAATAGAATCATCAACATCATCATCATTAACATCATCAACATCATCATCATTAACATCATCATCATCATCATCATCAATATCATCGTCAACATCATCATGATCATCATCATCATCATCATCATCAAAGTCATCATCATCATCATCATCATCATCATCATCATCATCATCATCATCATCATCATCAACAAGATCATCATCATCATCATCATCATCATCATCATCATCAATATTATCGTCAACATCAACATCATCAATACTTCTTCTTCTTCTGCGTTCATCTGGAGTTTTTTTCCGGACATGGTTGCGTTGTGCCTGTTTACAGCAGAGCTGCATTCCTGCGCCATTAGGCCGACACATCCGACTTCTGCGGGCATTTGTTGACCGGGTTAACCTTCCCGGGGACATCATCAATACCATCATCATCAACATCATCAATGCCAGCATCATCATCAACATCATCATCAATACCATCATCAATATCATCATCATCAACATCATCATCATATTCATCATCATCATTTCTTCTTTCCACTTCTCTTTTTCATCCACTAATGGAGGTTAGAAGAAACAAAAGTTAATTGCATATCCTTTACAGGATGTTGCAGTCAACACCAGCATTTTTGGCTGTTGTAATCTCTTGGAAATTTTACGTTCAGTAGTTTGCCATTGCTTTCTGTACTACCGGCGCCCATACCATTTCATAAAATACCAACCCAAAGCGGTCTGCTGCCAAATCGTGCGTAGCTGTGTTTCGAATATGGGTATGCAGGATTATGAACTATGTCTGTAGCCCCTGCGCCACAGAGCCTCTAATGGAGAATAGGTCCTTCATCAAATTGATGCCAGGCTGTTTGTAAACTTGTTAATGATTGGTTGGATTTAGCAGCTGTTTCTTATGAGATGAGGTAGCCTGTTGTATGCCAACTCTCCTTAGTTGCCCCTTGTGATATGCTTGGTAGGTTAAAGCGTCACTGTTCTTTGCTTCACTTTTGTGTCCTGGTAATGCCCAAGACACCATCATCATCATCATGTGCCACACCCATAGCTAAGGTAGCCATTTGCACGAAGAAAAACATATTCAAAAATAAAATGATATTGATTGCAGTGTGAAAGTGTTAAGTGACATTTAGTGCTTATACTTGTAAATGGTTGTGATAGAACAGATACACTAATTTGGCCAGGAGAGAATGGTGCGGCAAAGAGAGACCAGAGGATCTAGCCAACACTCAGTTCTCAGAGGAAAGGCCAGGTGGACATACAATCAGATTTGAATTGGTACCATTAGTACTGGGACTCTTTGCAGACTGTTGAAGATCAGGTTGGATCACATATGGGAATGTCCCGCTCACTCTTAAACTTCCTGATAGTGGAAAAGTGGACTCATTCCCTACATTGGTCAGTTGAACTTAATGTCACCTTCTCATCCAGAAGACAATGGTAAACTACTGAACATAGAATTGCTTCAAAAATCAACGAAGGGTTGATCACAACGAACAAAATTTTTCTAGGTCAGCAGTTACATTCGCTTTCTATGTTCACCAACCCACTTTCTTCCTCCTCCCATACCTCCCTCACCACAGAGAGAATTCAAACATGACTCAGAAAGAAGGATACTGCTGACTGTGCCAGATTGGCCTTTAGATGTTAGTTAAGCCAGATAAATTGTTTTTGTTGCAAACAAACACAGAAATAGCACATATATTGCTATGTGTTTTAAAGAAATTATTTGTTTTTGCAGCTCAATATTTATTTAGAACATGCATATCAGTTTAATTGATAAGAAGGAAGTAATAGTGAATTGAACATCTTTCTGCATTGTTTATTTACATGTTTACACTTGTATATTATGTTTTGTTTTCCTCAACTCACAGAACACCATCTACTGCGGAACGAAGCCCACCAGTTGAGCGTGTCAGTTGACAATTTGATGCATGTGGGAACAGAATCTCGTAAACTCAGCTGTCCTTCAACCTTTCATGTGGCTGACCCCTCTAACCAGCAAGGTTACTATCAATATGGTAACTATGCTGTAGACAGTCCAGAACAAGGACATCAGAATTATGTCAAAGTTCAAACAGGATTTCATCGTCAAGTTGGAGAATATAATCACAACTGTAGTGGTCAAGGAGACAATGCAGACATCATGTCAGAAAATGTGGACCGAAATATTATAAATGCAGGCAACAAGAAGAATATTAGAGTCGCTGATAATCAGTCATGGTCAAATGATTTCAGAGATGAATTACACCAGCAGACTTCTGCGTCAGAGAGCGTGAATTCAGTCAGGGGGAGCCAGGAGTTTCAGACTGCAAACAGCAACAAGTTCCTGCCCAACCAGAATGGATACCATACCAAGTCTGAAGGGATGGATGTTAGAAGTAGTCATGATATCAGTGTTGATGATGAGTGGATGTTGCACATAAAGAAACCCATAAAAGCATTTACACAGCCTGACCATCCGAGTCATCAGCTTCATCATAATCAGTTCATTTATCATCATCATCATCCCCATCAAGTACTACCTCAGGCAGGTGACCAGGAATCTAAATTGAAGTACAACCTTATAGCGCAGTCAGCATCTGCTCATTCAAGTGCTTCATTAGCATCTGCCAAGCTTATGCCACCATCTACAGAGAGCCCCATGAAGTCTGCAGCCCCCTCGCCAAGACAAGCTGGCACATCAGCAAGCAAGGATGTGCGGAATTTACAACAGATGTTTAGGAATGGGGAGGTAATTTGATGTGATTTTGTTAACTGCAATTCTATGGGTATTTTTGTTGCTGTTGTTGTTGTTGCTGCTGCTACAAAACCCACTGAATCAAGTTGATTATTGTTGTAAAACTTGATGAATTGGGCTGTTACAATGACTTGGTTAAATTCTGTTAGCCAAACACATTTGTTTATTCATAAAAATTGAGCATCTCAAGAAAATACAACAAAATTCTGGAAAACCACCTCATTTTTCAATCAGGGTCTCTTTAATTGTACAGCCAGAATGTCCAACAGTTTCATTTAATCAAGACATGTTTTATTTTACATATGATCCTCTCACTCTTACTCGTCTATCATTCCCAGGAATCCGAGCACTTTAGCTGCGCTGGAAGACTTGCATTGAACGCAGTGATAACTACATCAAAACATTATATATTTGTTCTTTACTTTTTCAGACTGTATTATTTTTAAAAACATGTAAGGTTTTCATTTGAAGCTCCCTCGTATATATACTATTATTGCTATTTGCACCTTGCCATCTTTACATGCGGTAGTTTGTGACTCTGTGCTTAAAAAAAGGGGCATAATAATTACAGCCCATGGCAGCAGAGCTAAGGCCGGTGATGGAGGTGTACATCTCCATAGCACAGAGCCTGTTCTGTATTGTAGAGACCACGTGTTGCCCATGCAGTACGATCCCTCTCTCAGCCTGCCTAGTTTACTCTAGAGGAAAGGTAACACCAACACATCTGGAACAAGACAAGCTGCAGAAGCTGCCAGATCAGCACATCAATGCTCTAATGGTCCATCTGTCTGAACTTTGATCCTAGACCAGTAGCTTACCACGGCCTAGGGCCTGGTGTGCCCTGCCATGACATGTAGTCTTTAAGGTGCATTTTCTCGCATGATGATAATGCTTGTATGCTCCCAATTGCGCTCCTCCACAATTGCACTATCTTAACTATACTAATTATATTATCTATCTCACTTCTTCTTCTTTCGTTCGCTTGAAATATGTCTATAAGTGCAATGCTGTCTCTTGTATGAATTTAACTGTTTTTTTCAGTTCACACAGCGGTCCATAGAGTTTATCTTCCACTGTCGTCTCTCTAGGCCCGAAGGTTTGCCTAAATATGTTATATTTTGGGCAGTCTTGGAGTATGTGCTCTGCTGTCTGCGACGCCAATCCACATGTGCACATGACTGTTTCACCAATCTTGAATTTTGTATACAAGTGGTTGCGTAATCTACTGTGCCCTATTCTGAGGCGCAGAATAATGACTTGTTCTGGTCTGTCCATAACGTGGTAGTCATCTTGAGCAGGTTTTGGTGGCTTTCTGACTGATTTGATCATTCTTTACAAGTCTGGACCGCCACACTAGTGGGACAGCCACATTTTATAAGCGGGACCTGGTTGTTATGGGTGTCCATCTCAACCTCAGGCTGCCAGATTGTGATTGTTCCTTAAAAACAGAAGCCACAAACAAAATATTGCACAATCTATTGCCTGGCATATTTTGCAGTATCTCGTCAGGTGCTACTTCATAGTTATATATCATTTGAAGTGAATAAATGAATACAACTTCAGCTGAAACACTTAAAATACACAGTCACTGGTATTGATTGAATGTGCAACATCTTGTTTGTAACTTCTGTTTTTTTAAATTCACCAAGGAAATACATTGTTTTTACATGATCTTTGTGTTTGCCAAGTTGACTGAAAACCTGAGATGGCCACATGTTTCATGTGACCTCCATATTCCATCTTACAGGCGTTTTCTTTTTAAAACAAAGAAAATTAAAATATTTTGGTCACTTGAAATGTATATGAAGGTTTGGAGAGAACAATAATGAAGGGGCACATGCCCGGGAAGAGAGAAAGAAGACAGTCAAAGAGAAGATGGGTGCAGGATGTGGCGGTTGATGTTCAGATGGGTGCAGGATGTGGCGGTTGATGTTCAGATGGGTGCAGGATGTGGCGGTTGATGTTCAGATGGGTGCAGGATGTGGCAGATGATGTTCAGATGGGTGCAGGATGTGGCAGATGATGTTCAG
Organism: Cepaea nemoralis; assembly: GCA_014155875.1. Lineage (NCBI taxonomy): Eukaryota > Metazoa > Mollusca > Gastropoda > Stylommatophora > Helicidae > Cepaea > Cepaea nemoralis. The sequence continues at coordinate 515,197 of JACEFZ010009130.1, forward strand.
ATGGGGGTATCGGACGCAGGGCAACTTGTTTATGACCTAGAAGTTTTCTGGAAGGTTGTTATAGGAGCCAGGTTCTGCAAATTGCTTGCTACTGAATGAATGAATGAATGAATGAATGAGTGCATGTGTGTATGCATGTGTGAGTGAGTGGGTGGGTGGGTGGGTGGATAAATGAATGAATGAATGAGGTGCTTTCAGATCAAGTTCAGCCATGACTGCCAAAGTGTAACATGACATGGTCCGTTGGTTAGACTAGACTTATATCAGGTTATGTTATCACAGCAATACAAATCCTGCCATGTTTGTCTGCTCGGTGACAGGTTCACGATGGTGGTGATGGCCAGTTGGGGCATTACAAGGTTCATTATGAGAAACCTGGTTTGTGCAAACTAGAAGAGGAACAGTTTTATTTAGACAATGAAAATGTGGAATTTCTACATTCAGGTATGCTGGATGTTTCTTGTGTTGTTTTATGTCATGTTGAGTTATTTAGTCTAATCACTAGTGTGTAGTATTTACTATGTCATTCCAACTTAATATGATTTTACTACTGTCCCTAAACTTGTTTAGGAATGAGTCTGATGGTTTCTTTTTGCTCGCTGTCCACATCCACATAGGAGTTCTGCATGTTATAATCGATAATGTTTTGATATATTTGAGCAATCAATTATTAGGTGATTCTGTCTGTTGCTATGCTAACAGAAGGACTTCCTTTTCAATCTTAGACTACAGTGGGGATAACGATTCTTCACATTCAAACTAGGCAACTCATCATCCTCCAGGAGAGGTACAAGCTGGCCGTCTGTTGCTGCATGCACTCATCATCCTCCAGGAGAGGGACAGGCTGGCCTCCTGTTGCTGCATGCACTCATCATCCTCCAGGAGAGGGACAGGCTGGCCTCCTGTTGCTGCATGCACTCATCATCCTCCAGGAGAGGGACAGGCTGGCCTCCTTTTGCTGCATGCACTCATCATCCTCCAGGAGAGGGACATGCTGGCCTCCTGTTGCTGCATGCACTCATCATTCTCCAGGAGAGGGACAGGCTGGCCTCCTGTTGCTGCATGCACTCATCATTCTCCAAGAGAGGGACAGGCTGGCCTCCTGTTGCTGCATGCACTCATCATCCTCCAGGAGAGGGACAGGCTGGCCTCCTGTTGCTGCATGCACTCATCATCCTCCAGGAGAGGGACAGGCTGGCCTCCTGTTGCTGCATGCACTCATCATCCTCCAGGAGAGGGACAGGCTGGCCTCCTGTTGCTGCATGCACTCATCATCCTCCAGGAGAGGTACAAGCTGGCCGTCTGTTGCTGCATGCACTCATCATCCTCCAGGAGAGGGACAGGCTGGCCTCCTGTTGCTGCATGCACTCATCATTCTCCAGGAGAGGTACAAGCTGGCCTCCTGTTGCTGCATGCACTCATCATCCTCCAGGAGAGGTACAAGCTGGCCTGCTGTTGCTGTGTGCATTCAGGCAGTACAGAATGGATCTCCTCCCCATGGCAGGTTCCTGATGCAAAAAACACCTCACCAAGCAATCAAACGTGCAGTGAATTAGCCATTCAACCACCCATTCAACCAGCCATCCAACCAACTATCCAATCAACCATCCAACCAACTATCCAATCAACCATCCAATCAACTATCCAATAAACCATCCAACCACCATCCAACCAAACATCCAATCAACTGTCCATCCAACCATTGGCACCTTGCCGTCTTGACAGACGATAGTTTGTAAGGGATGGAGTTATTGCCTCTCCATAGCACAAAGCCTGGGCTAAAATATAGAGATCATGTGTTGCCCATGCAGCATGATCCCTCTCTCGGCCTGCCTAGTTTACTCCAGAGGAAAGGTAACACCTCTACATCTGGAACAAGACAAGCTGCAGAAGCTGCAGCAAAGCAATGCTCTAATTGTCCGCCTGTCGGAGCTTCGATCCTAGACCAGCCGCCAACCAAGGCTTAGGGCATGGTCTGCCCTGCCATGACACTTTGTCTTTAGGTTGCATTTCCTCGCACCAGGGTAAGGCTTGTACCATCCCAATTGCGCTCTTCCGCCCGAAGCCATTGGCACAATGTGGGATGTTGGGTTTGGTAAGCGCCGCCCAACGTTCGGCGCTAACAGAAAGCAGGTAGTACCGTCTACTGTTATACGGTAGCTCAGTCATATCTGACTAAGACCTGACACAACCATCCAACCACCCAACCAACTATCCAATCAACCATCCAATCAACCATCCAATCAATCATACAACCATCCATACAACCAACCATCCAACTAACCAACCATCCAACCAACCAGCCATCCAACTAACTATTTAACCAACTATCCAATCAACCATCCAACCAACTATCCAACCAACCAACCATTCAACCAATCAATCAAACAGTAACCCAGCCAATTAACCATCCAATAAACCAGTCAGCCAACAAACCAATCAATCAACCATCCAACCAACCAACAAACTATACAACTATCCACCAACCCATTCACTCAATCAATTAACCAACCATCCAACCGATCATCCTAGCATCCAATCATCAAACCGCCAACTGGACCAATCCATCAACCATCCAAACAAACAAGCAAACCAACAAATCTATGTGTGTGTATTTCTGTTTTCTTTAAGATGGATCTGAAGATCAGAGAAGCTACCAGCAGCTGGAGATTTTATACCGAGCCCGTGGACGAGAGATTGAGGAGCTGACACGGAAAATAGAGGAGAAAGATGAAGAGAAGAGCAAAGAGATCAGAAATCTGAAGCATAGATTGACCATGGCAAATGGTTTGTTCATTTCTTTTTTCTCTGTGAACTTCATTATTAATTACAACTTACAACTCCTCTCTCCAAGCTTTGTATACAACATATAACTCCTCTCTCCATACTTTGTATACAACTTACAAATTATCTCTTCATACTTTGTATACAACTTACAACTCCTCTCTTCATACTTTGTATACAACTTACAACTCCTCTCTTCATACTTTGTATACAACTTACAACTTCTCTCTTCATACTATGTATACAACTTACAACTCCTCTCTTCATACTTTGTATACAACTTACAACTCCTCTCTTCATACTTTGTATACAACTTACAACTCCTCTCTTCATACTTTGTATACAACTTACAACTTCTCTCTTCATACTATGTATACAACATATAACACCTCTCTCCATACTTTGTATACAACTTACAAATTCTCTCTTCATACTTTGTATCACTTGTTGAGAAAACTAAACACCACTTGATTTGCTCAGTCAGATGAGAGTGATGCTCTGTAGGCCTTGATGAGAGTGATGCTCTGTAGGCCATGATGAGAGTGATGCTCTGTGGGCCATGATGAGAGTGATGCTCTGTTGGCCATGATGAGAGTGATGCTCTGTTGGCCTTGATGAGAGTGATGCTCTGTTGGCCTTGATGAGAGTGATGCTCTGTTGGCCATGATGAGAGTGATGCTCTGTGGGCCATGATGAGAGTGATGCTCTGTTGGCATTGATGAGAGTGATGCTCTGTTGGCCATGATGAGAGTGATGCTCTGTGGGCCATGATGAGAGTGATGCTCTGTTGGCCATGATGAGAGTGATGCTCTGTGGGCCATGATGAGAGTGATGCTCTGTGGGCCATGATGAGAGTGATGCTCTGTTGGCCATGATGAGAGTGATGCTCTGTGGGCCATGATGAGAGTGATGCTCTGTGGGCCATGATGAGAGTGATGCTCTGTTGGCCATGATGAGAGTGATGCTCTGTTGGCATTGATGAGAGTGATGCTCTGTTGGCCATGATGAGAGTGATGCTCTGTGGGCCATGATGAGAGTGATGCTCTGTTGGCCTTGATGAGAGTGATGCTCTGTTGGCCATGATGAGAGTGATGCTCTGTTGGCCATGATGAGAGTGATGCTCTGTTGGCATTGATGAGAGTGATGCTCTGTTGGCATTGATGAGAGTGATGCTCTGTTGGCCTTGATGAGAGTGATGCTCTGTTGGCCATGATGAGAGTGATGCTCTGTGGGCCATGATGAGAGTGATGCTCTGTTGGCATTGATGAGAGTGATGCTCTGTTGGCCATGATGAGAGTGATGCTCTGTTGGCCATGATGAGAGTGATGCTCTGTTGGCCATGATGAGAGTGATGCTCTGTTGGCCATGATGAGAGTGATGCTCTGTTGGCCATGATGAGAGTGATGCTCTGTTGGCCATGATGAGAGTGATGATCTGTTGGCCATGATAAGAATGATGCTCTGTGGGCCATGATGAGTGTAATGCCCTGTGGGCCTTGATGAAAGTGATGCTCTGTTGACCATGATAAGAATGATGCTCTGTGGGCCATGATGAGTGTAATGCCCTGTGGGCCTTGATGAGAGTGATGCTCTGTTGACCATGATAAGAATGATGCTCTGTGGGCCATGATGAGAGTAATGCCCTGTGGGCCTTGATGAGAGTGATGCTCTGTTGACCATGATAAGAATGATGCTCTGTGGGCCATGATGAGTGTAATGCCCTGTGGGCCTTGATGAGAGTGATGCTCTGTTGACCATGATAAGAATGATGCTCTGTGGGCCATGATGAGAGTAATGCCCTGTGGGCCTTGATGAGAGTGATGCTCTGTTGACCATGATAAGAATGATGCTCTGTGGGCCATGATGAGTGTAATGCCCTGTGGGCCTTGATGAGAGTGATGCTCTGTTGACCATGATAAGAATGATGCTCTGTGGGCCATGATGAGTGTAATGCTCTGTTGACCATGATAAGAATGATGCTCTGTGGGCCATGATGAGTGTAATGCCCTGTGGGCCATGATGAGTGTAATGCTCTGTTGACCATGATAAGAATGATGCTCTGTGGGCCATGATGAGTGTAATGCCCTGTGGGCCTTGATAAGAGTGATGCTCTGTTGACCATGATAAGAATGATGCTCTGTGGGCCATGATGAGTGTAATGCTCTGTTGACCATGATAAGAATGATGCTCTGTGGGCCATGATGAGTGTAATGCCCTGTGGGCCTTGATGAGAGTGATGCTCTGTTGACCATGATAAGAATGATGCTCTGTGGGCCATGATGAGAGTAATGCCCTGTGGGCCTTGATGAGAGTGATGCTCTGTTGACCATGATAAGAATGATGCTCTGTGGGCCATGATGAGTGTAATGCCCTGTGGGCCTTGATGAGAGTGATGCTCTGTTGACCATGATAAGAATGATGCTCTGTGGGCCATGATGAGTGTAATGCTCTGTTGACCATGATAAGAATGATGCTCTGTGGGCCATGATGAGTGTAATGCCCTGTGGGCCATGATGAGTGTAATGCTCTGTTGACCATGATAAGAATGATGCTCTGTGGGCCATGATGAGTGTAATGCCCTGTGGGCCTTGATAAGAGTGATGCTCTGTTGACCATGATAAGAATGATGCTCTGTGGGCCATGATGAGTGTAATGCTCTGTTGACCATGATAAGAATGATGCTCTGTGGGCCATGATGAGTGTAATGCCCTGTGGGCCTTGATGAGAGTGATGCTCTGTTGACCATGATAAGAATGATGCTCTGTGGGCCATGATGAGTGTAATGCTCTGTTGACCATGATAAGAATGATGCTCTGTGGGCCATGATGAGTGTGATGCTTTGTGGGCCATGATGAGTGTGATGCTTTGTGGGCCATGATGAGAGTGATGCTTTGTGGGCCATGATGAGAGTGACACTCTGTGAGCCATGATGAGAGTGATGCTCTGTGGTCCATGATGAGAGTGATGCTCTGTGGGCCATGATGAGAGGATGTTCTGTGGGCCATGATGAGAGTGATGCTCTGTAGAGAGCACGTAACATGATGTTTTATCTAAATCTCCATGTATAAAACTATTTGCTTTTAAATGTTGGTTTCCACATAATAAGAATGATGCTCTGTGGGCCATGATGAGTGTGATGCTTTGTGGGCCATGATGAGAGTGATGCTCTGTTGACCATGATAAGAATGATGCTCTGTGGGCCATGATGAGTGTGATGCTTTGTGGGCCATGATGAGTGTAATGCCCTGTGGGCCTTGATGAGAGTGATGCTCTGTTGACCATGATAAGAATGATGCTCTGTGGGCCATGATGAGAGTATTGCTTTGTGGGCCATGATGAGAGTGACACTGTGAGCCATGATGAGAGTGATGCTCTGTGGTCCATGATGAGTGTGATGCTTTGTGGGCCATGATGAGTGTGATGCTTTGTGGGCCATGATGAGAGTGATGCTTTGTGGGCCATGATGAGAGTGACACTCTGTGAGCCATGATGAGAGTGATGCTCTGTGGTCCATGATGAGAGTGATGCTCTGTGGGCCATGATGAGAGGATGTTCTGTGGGCCATGATGAGAGTGATGCTCTGTAGAGAGCACGTAACATGATGTTTTATCTAAATCTCCATGTATAAAACTATTTGCTTTTAAATGTTGGTTTCCACATTGTTTCTTCATCTTTAATTTCACTTGAATTCTCATTTTATTTTTCCGTTCGCTGGTCTTGAAATTGAGTGTAGTCCACGCGGGAGTAATTTTTGCATGTGGGCTAGCTTACTCTATCACCAGTGTCCCTCTCCGTCAGACAAACCCACTTTGACTTTCGAGATACTTGTAATGTATGCCCCCCAAGTCAACATCGAGAAGTCAATATTTTAGTTCAACTGAAATTTGCGAATTCCTCGGACTGCCAAAGAACTAACAACGACTGCCTGAAAGAGGCTAATAAAACTAGAACACTATATACAACAATAAGGAGAGAAAAACAGCTTTCTTTGGTCATGTGATGAGAAGAGAGACATTGGAGAACATCGTGACAACTGGAAAGACCGAGAGGAAGAGAGGCAGAGGCAGACCAAGAGAAATGATGCTGGACGGATTGAGACGGTGGCATGGAGGAATACCATCAGCAGAGTTGATCCAGAACACTAAGGACCGAGATCTGGAGAGTCATGAACACCTACGCCAGCTGGCAGGGCACTTGATGGTGATGATGAAGATGATTAGTGTATAGGTTGAACCCGCTACCTCGTCATCAACACATCGGCAGAATAAAAGCTGGCACTCTTATTCATTTGGCCATGCTGACCTTGTCTTCTTGTATGATTTGTCATGTCTTCTGTGGTATGTCTTTCATCTCTTTTGATTTCACTCTTCTCCTTCTATGATTTTTTTCTTAGTTCTCCTGTGGTCACTTTTGTCATCACCTCAATATGCCTGTTACGTTTGATTGCAGGAGATGCCGAAGCTGTGAAAGAGACCTGGCGACAAGGCCAGCAACTCTTGCTGCAATCAAAGTCAGATAACTCTGAAGCAAGTGGTAAAATTAGAGCCTTAGAGACACAAGTATCGTCTCTCCGTGATACAAAAGAAGAGGTCAGTAAAGATAAATAGATTAAAGTTGCAAATTGATTAAAGAAATAAGATTATTATTAATAGCAAAGTTAAAAATATAGTGTCAATAAATTTTTGGAATATTACTAATAGCAAAGTTAAAAATACAATGTACATGTCTTTGCTATTTAAAAAACAAAAACATAATAATAACAGCTGTTAAAAAAAATATGTTGTCACATATATTAGTCAACAGAGAGGAATTACAGGAAGACAGGTTCAATGCTGACGGCAATGGAAACGTGATGGCATAAATTAAAAGAAAAATGAATATTGGTCTTCTGGTATTAATATTGCTAGGTTGATAATAATTGATTGTGTCACTGATTGCCAGCTGTCCTTGTTTTTGTCCAAAAGTTTTAAATTGACAACCGTATGTGTTCATTTTTGTTCAGAAGTTTAAAATTGTGACTGTATGTGTTCATGTTTATCCAATAGTTTAAAATTGTCACTGCCGACAATATATGTTTATTTTGTCCAATAATTTAAAATTGTCACTGCCGACAATATGTGTTTATTTTGTCCAATAGTTTAAAATTGACGACTGTACATCTTTGTCCGTTAGTTAATACAGAAACTCCAGACTGCAGAATCGACTATAGAAAACATGACTCATCACATTGAAGAGCTACAGAAATCTGAGAGTCTTAGCCGGGCTCGGAACGAGCATGAATCTGTGATTGCAAGTCTGACAAGCAGACATGAGAGAGAGCTTCTGGTTGTCATGGAGAAGCTGGATGTCTATAAAACATCTTTGGGTGCCAAGGTAAGGGTTGTTTCCCCTTGTGCGGATATATTTGCTTGCCTCCTCCTCCTCCTCCTCCTCCTCCTCCTCCTCCTCCTCCTCCTCCTCCTCCTCCTCGTCTTTTTTTTTTCTCATTCTTCTTCTTCTTCTTCTTCTTCTTCTTCTTCTTCTTCTTCTTCTTCTTCTTCTTCTTCTTCTTCTTCTTCATATGTCTGTCTGTCCATTCGTCTGCTTGCCCACCTGCCTAAAACATCCATTCAGTCTGTCTGTTCATCATCTGCTTCTTCTGTCTGTTGTCTTATATTTTCTTTGTTATTTGGGGCCTGGAGTCAGGTCTTAGTCAGATATGACTGAGCAGTGTTTGAAAATATTGCCGGTCCAAGTTTTGTATTCACCCTCTGTACAGTTCATGCAACATAATAGGTAAATACAAAACTAGGATATGCACTACTGACGAGCTCAAACGAGAGCGAAACTTGAGTATAGTGCTTCCAAATTGACGTGGACAAAGCCTTAGGTTCATACTGATATATCAGTATGAACCTAAGGCTTTGTCCACGTCAATTTGGAAGCACTATACTCAAGTTTCGCTCTCGTTTGAGCTCGTCAGTAGTGCATATCCTAGTTTTGTATTTACCTAGCGTTGCCAGTTGTGGGTTGTGCTCAATCTTTAAAACTTGGACTGGCAATATTTTAATACACTTATCATTAAAAATACACCCTGTATAACAGCCAGCTCCCTGTTGGTAGACCAGTATGTTCCCCATAGCTAATAACAAGTGCCACATCATTCATTAATTTTAGTGAGTTATATAGTAGTGATTTTTGCATTTTTCCAATGCCTTTATAATGCATATCTTTTATATTATTGTTCTCAGTTAGCCTCGAATGATGTGTGAATGAAATAATGTATGAAAAAGAGTGATAGAAGGGCAAAATGTTAAATGGGCCTGCATGCCCAATCCTTAACCTTTTGGAAATAAAGTTGTTAATTTATTTGTTCATAGTTCATACCTCTTTAGTGACCTTGACAAGGGTGACTATATGTTTTCCCACCTCTTGCTCTCCGCTTTTCTTAATGAGTGGAGTCAAGAACGAACATCACAGCACTTGGGACATTCCCATATGTGCTCCATCCTCATCTTCAACAACCAGCGAAGAATCCCAATACTATGAGTACCAGTAGCTGTCTGATTATACGTCCGTCTGGCCTTTCCTCTGAGTCCTGGGTGTCAGCCAGATCATCTAGTCACTCCCTGCAGCACAATTCTCTCCTGGCCATGATGGTCTCTCTGTTCTTCCGCACCGTACACATGATCCCACGTCTGCCGTATCGTGCACCAATACCCCACCGAGCGGTGCAGACCCAGCCAATCGTTTCCACCACACCAGCATGTCCTGGGGGAAAACTCCAAAAATGTGCTCTCTATTTTTGATTTTCTTGATTTCAGTTGTTTCTAGTGCTATTTGATGTCAGAAATTTTCTTTCTGTTGTCTTTTATCTTTGATTTCATTAATCGGATGCCCGTAAGTTCAAAAACATCTCTCATCTAAACAGTGGAATCAAATGTGAATGAACAGTGGGATCAAGTGTGACTACACAGTGGGATCAAGTGTGACTACACAGTGGGATCAAGTGTGACTAAACAGTGGGATTAATTAAGACTAAACAATGGAATCAAGTGTGACTAAACAGTGGGATTAATTGAGACTAAACAGTGGGATCAAGTGTGACTAAACAGTGGGACATTTACTCTACATTACTGTATGCATAGCCACAGAGACTCCATGAAATGTGACATTTACTTGACATTAGTGTATGTTTAGCCACAGAGACTCAGTCAAGTGTGACTCTACATTACTGTATGCTGCAGAAACATGGACAGATATTAAACACTGCATGTGCGAAACTGAAGCTTTTCTTCATGTTTTTTGTACACCTTCAGATATCAACCTGGATATATTTATAGAAAGCAGCATTAAAGAACATTGTTAAACTATAGAACATGGGTCAAATATAGAAACTGGTTAAAGTAAACAAAAAATCTGATTAAATTACAGAACCTATTTAAATTATAGAACATTGTTCAACTATAGAATCTGGTTAAAGTATATAATCTGATTAAAGTATAGAACATGGTTAAAGTATCAAATATGGTTAAATTATGGAACCTGTTTAAATTATAGTACATGATTAAAAGTATAGAACTTGGTTAAAGTATGTTATGAAGGGAAATGTGGCGGGTGGAAGTGTCAGTGGATCTTTACACGTCTGTGATTGCAGGAAGAAGAGCTGGCTTGCGTGAAAACCCAGCTGGCAGACACCACGCGTGAACTTGAGCTGATACATGTAACCAAGGCTGAGACAGTCAACAGGCTGACTCAGAGTCTGGAGGAGAGTCAGCGACAGTGTCAGGCAATTTTGGAGCAGTGTAAGTACTGTCTGGGATGTTGGGTACTGTCTGGCATGTTGAGAACTGTCTGGCATGTTGAGTGGGTACTGTCTAGCATGTTGAGAACTGTCTGGCATGTTGAGTGGGTACTGTCTGGCATGTTGAGTGGGTACTGTCTGGCATGTTGAGTGGGTACTGTCTGGCATGTTGAGTGGGTACTGTCTGGAATGTTGATAACTATCTGGCATGTTGAGTAGTGTCTAACATTGTGGGTTCTGAATAACATATTGCACACTGGCTGACATATTGGGTGCAGGTTCACATATTGGGTACTCTCTGATGTACTGGGTACTGTTTGATGTACTGGGTACTGTCTGATGTATTGGGTACTGTCTGATGTATTGGGTACTGTTTGATGTACTGGGTAATGGTTCATATATTGGGTACTGTCTGATGTATTGAGTATTGTTTGATGTACTGAGTACTGGTTCATATATTGGGTACTGTCTGATGTATTGAGTACTGTTTGATGTACTGTGTACTGTTTCATATATTGGGAACTGACTGATGTATTGAGTACTGTTTCATGTACTGAGTACTGGTTCATATATTGGGTACTGTCTGATGTATTGAGTACTGTTTGATGTACTGAGTACTGGTTCATATATTGGGAACTGACTGATGTATTGAGTACTGTTTGATGTACTGTGTACTGGTTCATATATTATGTACTGTTTGATATATTGAGTACTGTTTGATGTACTGAGTACTGGTTCATATATTAGGTACTGTCTGATGTACTGGGCACTGCCTGATGTACTGGTTCACATATTGAGTACTGTCTGATGTATTGGGTGCTGTTTGATGTACTGGGTACTGGTTGAAATATATGGTACTCTCTGATGAACGGGGTACTTGTTAACATTTTGAATACTGTCTGATGTACTAGGTACTGTTATCATATTGGGTACTGATTTGCATATGACATTCCACAGTACTGAGTCCACAGTCTGACAGGATATACTGCTAAGTACACTATGACATGATGTTTCACTGAGTACTTTCTTACAAGCTGTAGCACTGAGTACTTTCTAACAAGCTGTAGCACTGAGTACTTTCTAACATGATGTAGTACTTAGTACTGACTGGCATGCTGTAGAACCTATTGAAAGGTTGACCTTTGACTGTTGTACTGATGCAGCTATAGACTTGTATATACTGTACAATACATGGGATCATGCTCAGCTATATCTCACACTCCATTTTTGTGTGTAACATTTCAGATATATTATGGATAAATGTGTCACAAAAATGTTGACTGATTGTGTGGAATCATTACGTCTTGGAAGAAATGGGTTTTCTAACCAACATGTTACAGACAGACAGTTCTAGAGAACTGCACAGAAAGATTCAGCAATGGGTCGTAAGAACAAACATTCCTGTGTTAGGGATCCATATGGCAAACTAAAATACTAATAATTTTACTGGTTTATTGGAAAGCTCACTTAAAAAAGTTGAAGAATTTAAATATGTAGGAAGTGTGATTACAGAAGATGGCAGAATAGACAGAGAAATCAAAATTTTTGTCAAACTGTAAGTGCGCTTATATATCAAATACTATCACACATACTGAAACATGACTATCCTTACCTGGCGAGGCTGCTCCTGTTTGCCTCATAACATGGTAATATGCATTGTTTATGTTTACAACATTCATTTCACAATGTGTTTTTCCTATGTGAATGAATCATGCACTATTGATGAATGAAAGATGAGTGATTGGAAGGGCTGAATGTAAGATGGGCCTGCGTGCCCAATTTGTTACCCTTAGAAAATAAAGTTTGTTTGTTCATTCGTACCCATTTACGTCGTTTCTCTGATTTTCAATGAGACCGCACAACATAATTTTCTTAGCTCTGTAAAGAAGGTAGTTTGCCATTTCTTTCCTTTTTAGCAGTGACCATATTGGTCAATGACCATACCCATTGTCTCCTCAAAAAAAGAGATCCTCTGCCTACGGTCGTTAAGCTGGAGACCATAACCCACAACTATCTGTTGGCTGCTCTTCAACTTCATCCACCACCTGCACCCATGGCTTCTGATTGGGGGGCTAAACGGGTACTCCACCTTGCCCAAGGGTGTCCCATAGGCTAGCGGAGAGAAGTAGGCACCTTACTTCTCCTTTGATAGGGGATACCCTTGCCCCGCAACCCAATTGCCATTGCAAAGGTATCCTTTTGCAAGATGAAAAACATACTGACCAATAAAAAGATATCAATTGAAACAAGAAAAAGAATGTTGAAGTGCTACATAGAACCTATACTTTTATATGGATGTGAAGCGTGGACAATGAGCAGACAAGCTGAAAAACATCTGATGGCTGTGGAAATGTGGTTTCTGAGGAAAATGCAAAGAATACCATGGACAGACAGACAAACCAATGAAAATGTCCTCCAAGAAATAAATTAAGATTGTAAACTGATTAGAAACATTAGATGTAGACAGTCAAAATTGTTTGGGCATGTTATGAGAAGAATTGACTTGGAGAACTTGGTGACAACTGGCAAGATCAAACGGAAGAGACTAAGGTGAAGACCAAGAAGTAAATACCTGGATGGCTTGGCCACATGGCATGGACGAGACAGGAACACTGAGCTGATCCACGACACTGGTGATCGAGTGAAATGGCGAGTCATGACCGCCCACGCTTTCCGGCATGGCACATGATTGATTGATTGATTGATTGTAGTAGCTGCCAGATTATCTCTAACTGTCCTACAAAATATAAATCAATTTAATACAATATTTTAAAGAATGAAAGATATCATTGTTGTCCATTAAAGTACATTTATATGATTATGTCTTGAATATTGTTTATATGCTCCACCAGCATCGTCTCAAGAAGTCAGCATGATGAGGGTGCAGTTGCAGCAGGCGGTGGCGTCAAAGAGAATCTCCGAGGATATGTGTCAGACTTTTCAGGTAGGTATCTATCAATAGATCTTGGGAGAAGAAACGTTTTCTGTGCTGTGGAGACTGTGACAAGGCTAAATTGTTAAGGGAAAGAAGCTAGCAGTCTCCCAGCCAAGTGAAAATGTGCTGTGGGTAAGAACTATATCAGGATGTACCTGGTGCAAGATGTTCACGTTCCAACGATAGGGTGGTGATTGACACATGTAGTGGTGAAATAGTTTAGTTTAGTTTAGTCAACGGATAAACATCACGGCACATGGGTGTAACCCATAAGTCCTCCATTCTCTCCTAACTCAAGCCTGAGTCAAGAGAATCTCAGCTCAGTGCATGAACTCTGTAGCACCAACAAGGATCCTGAAATACTTTAGGTATATTAGTAACTCGAAATTTTGCCCGAGCAGCGCTTTTAGGCTACTCTTTTTTTTATTTCCAACTGCCAAGGGATTTTTTACGTGCGCAGTAATACACTCAGGCCTCCAGTTTCACTACCCAGAGACCTGGGGAAATTATGTTACTAGAAGAGTCCCAATATTAATGGGAGCAGTAGTAGTCTGGTTATGTGTCTGTCTGGCCGTTCCTCGGAGTCCTGAGTGTAGGTCAGATCCTCAGGTCACTCCCTGCAGCACCGTTCTCCCCAAGCCGTGATGACCTAACTGTTCATGTCTGTACTATATACACAGGATTCCATAGTCCCCCGACCACATCTGCTTTATCTTGAGCCAATATCCCACCAAGGGCTGCCGACCCAGGCAATCTGTTGTTGTTGTTGTTTTTATTGTTGTTGTTGTTTTTATTGTTGTTGTTGTTGTTGTTGTTGTTGTTGTTCTAACAAACAGAGACAATAAATATGTTAAACATATGAAAACTAGAAAAGCCACTAGCTTCTATATACTCTCACCTGTTCTCATTACAGAGAGAAATCAAGGAACTGAAGGAACAGTTAAACATGTTTGAGTCAGCGTCACAGCTTGGAGTGTTTGCAGAGTCATCACATAATGTCAGCAGACCCTCTCATGATGATTCCATGACTGATCTCGGGATTAGGAAGACTTTAAATTTTGACTCACCCCAGTCTGTGCCAAGGTGGGTCAATGTTTCACTATTAACCCAAGTTTTATTGATGTGATGTTTCCTTCTGTCTTTCATTGTTTTTCCACTTTGCGTTTCCTTCTGTCTGCCATTTTCTCCACCATTAACCCACGTTTTATTGATTTTCAATCAGAAATTTTTTTCACTATTTGCCCAGATTTGATTGATTTGTTTCCTTTTGTCTGACATTTTCCCACCATTAACTTAAACTCTTTCGCTACCAAACATTTGACTGATTCCATGATTGATTCCATTGATTGAACCAAACTGATTCCCTTGCCGAAGCCTGACAAAGACCACACAAAAATTCAGGGTTATCGAATTATAACCATGCAGAATACAATAGGCAAGCTGCTGGAGAAGGTAATTGCCAGGAAAATATCAAGCCAACTAGAGAGGCAAGGTATTTTCCCACCCACCCTGGGTGGGTATCGTCCAAAGAGAGAAACCTGGACCAATGCAGCAGTCTTTGCCCAGGATGTCTATGAAGGTTTCCACTCAGGCACTGAAACCGTTGCTGCAGCGATTGATCTTGAGGATGCATACAACAGAGTACCATTGGATTTTTTAATGTTTCAGCTTCTCGAACTAAACGTAAGTCCATTCCTCCTTAGTTGGATCGCTGCAGCCCTCTTCCAACGGAAAGTAGTTTTTAGATGTGGCAGTTGGACTTCGGAACCAACAACAATATATCCTGGCCTACCACAGGGATCACCATTATCTCCGGTACTGTTCAACGCCTACACAGTGAGAATCACCAGTGAGCAGATCACTGGACCTGGCAGGACATTGTCATATGCCGATGATGTTTTAGTGTATCGTCAGGGGAAGGATAGAGAGGAGGTTGCTGTGGAACTACAAACCGAACTCAATCGCATAAGTACTTGGTGTGATGAAGCTGGGGCAATGGTCAACCCAACAAAGGCAACAGTGACTTGGTTCTCGTTGAATAATCATATTGTCAACACTCCAACACCAACTGTAATGCTGTGTTCAGAGACGGTGGAAAGAACGCAGGCAATGAATTACCTGGGGATACGGTTTGATCGAAGCCTTGCTTATAATGTGCACATAGACCAGGTGATAACAAAGGCCAAGCGGCGTTTGGCAGCGATGCGGGTGATGGCGGCAGCAAACTGTGAGCAGCGCCATCTATGTCTTCTGTACGAGGGGTGGTCATGTCTGTTTTAGAGTATGCAATGGCAATCCTGACTCTCAGCCATAAGCAGATAGAAAGGATGGAAAGGATACAGAATGAAGCTATGCGCATTATTCTTGGATGTACAAGAGATACAGCATGCAGGGTGATGCGCTACCTTCTTGGTTTTCCAACCATTGAAGAGAGAATACAAGGTTGCAGGGCACGCGCCTACCTCAGAATTAACGCAAACACACAACATCCACTGCATAGTGAAATTAGGAAGGTGAAGGGCAGCAGGTTAAAAAGAGGACGGTCGTGGATGGGACAAGCCGAAGACATTCTTCGACAGGTGTGTTCACTTGAGACTTAGAACTTGGCGAGGAGTGGGTGCAAGTGCCAACAGACTTCTGCACATCCTTTTCAGTTTGCATCCAACTAGATAGAAAATGCAGACAAGAAAATCCGGCTGCTGTTGAGGCTGAAGTACAAGCGTTGATTTTCGAGAATTCGCTAGACGGTGACGCGGTCATCTACACAGATGGGTCGGTCGTCCGACATGTGAGAAGCTCATGGGCCTTTACAGCTCGGGCCGGAGGGAGAATTGTGAAGGAGGACTCTGGTGCTTTCACTGAAACCACAAGTAGCCTGACCATGGAAGTCATGGCAGTAAGTAAAGCAATAACATGGCTCGAGACACAGACATTCACTAGGGCTTGTTTCCTTAGCGACTCAATGAACATGATCAAGAGGATAGAGGAGGGGTCGATCCGAAGAGAATGGTTGCTGCCTCTGGAGCGGTCTCGACTGGCAAAGATTAGTTTCATCTTCGTGCCAGGGAGTACAAGGAAATGAGCGGGCTGACAAGCTCGCAGGTGAGGCTACTGTGGAGGGCGGACGCGCCATGGACCAGGCCGACATTCTGAATGCTCTACGAGAAGTAAGATTATTGCGAGAACCAAGTGATGACTGTGAATCTACAACAATGGCCAGACTGCGAGAGCAGCAAATTAAAAGAGGGGTGGCCAAACAAGAACACTACGCAGGAAGCCAAAGAAGATTTATAAACCAACACAGAACTTGCGTCGTTAGCCGCTACACGTTGCGGGATTTGCTGAGGAGGGGATCCGAGCACTTATGGACTGAATGGTTCGATGTGCAATGAGGATGATCTGTCGACTAACTAACTAACTAACTAGCTACCAAACAAAAATTGGGCTGTGACCAAACAGAAATTTATGGCAGAAAATTGGAAGTAGGGGTGTGTTACAATAATGATTTTAAAATGGTTAAAATGGTAGCAGATCTATTGTATTACATATCAAATTAAAGAGGATTGCACAAGGAACATGACAGTGTTAATAATTAATTGATAGGTTACAAATATTATGACAATAATGAGAGGTTTAATAATAACAACTGAAATTAAAGAGGTAAAAATTATTTAAAAAACTGCACTTATAAGGTGTTTTCTACACTCCTATACTGCTAATCATGTTTAATTTACTGAATAATCAAACAAACACCACTTGTCTTCAAGAATATAAACAGTATTGCTCATTAAAATCACCCAAAAGGAAGTTTTGGTGCATATTCTGAACCATGTCTCTTTCACAAAATATGAAAAAAAACAATGGCAGAAAACTGGAAGTAGGGGTGTGTCACAATAATGTTATGAAATACAAATGTTTTACCGCACAATGATGATAAAGATATGTACCGGCCGTGTAAATTTTCAGTTTACTGTAACTTAAAATTCCGAAACGGAGCAGAAATGTATCAAATAAACCACTGATCATTTTGTGGCAATAAAAGTACCAATTGCCACCACAGCGGATCCAATGTGGCACCAGATAGGCCCTTGGTAGCGAAAGAGTTAAGTATAATTGTACTACTGTTTCTTTTTTTTTTCTATGTTATTTTTCATCAGAAGCTGATGTTGTTGATTTGCTCTTTTCTTCTGCCTGCCAATGAAGATTTTCTAAACTTCATCAATAAAGTGTTCTCTATTGCCATTGATTTCATTTTATTACAGATGTTTCATTGATTTCTTTGTATTGTTTATGTTTGCTTTGTTGTCGTTGGGCTTATTATTTGTTGTTTATGAGATGTGTCAAGTATTAATGTATTATTCGCTTTTTCATGAATATTAACATGTTTATCTGTTTCGTATTTTGTTTCAAGCTTCTCAATTAGTTGGACATGTTTTGGGCTTAGTATCAGCAATTTTTATAGTCAGGTCTTAGTCAGATATGACTGAGCTACCGGACAGCAGTAGACACTACTACCTGCTTTCTGTTAGCGCTGAATATTGGGCGGCACTCACCAAACCCGACACCCCACATTATGCCAACGGCTTTGGGCAGAGAAGTGCAATTGGGAGGGAAAAAGCCTTACTCTAGTGCAAGGAAATGCAACCTAATGACTAAATGTCAGGCAGGGCAGACCAGCCCTAAGCCTTGGTCAGAAACTGGTCTAGGATCAAAGCTCCAACAGGCAGATGATTAGAGCATTGCTTTGCTGATCTGGCAGCTTCTGCAGTTTATCTTGTTCCAGATGTATTGGTGTTTCCTTTCCTCTGGAGTAAACTAGACAGCAGAGAGGGGGATCAGACTGCATGGGCAACACATGGTCTCTAAATTCAGCCCAGGCTTTGTGCTATAGAGAGGTTTAACTTCAGTTTAAAATCTACCATCTGTCAAGGTGCCAGTCAGTCATCAGCGATTTGGAACATTTGCTAGTGACAAGAAGATTCCCCGTCATTAAACTGTTTTATTATCTTAGTTGTTTTGCACTTTTTCCTCTGCCTTTGTGTATCTCATTTGATCGAAGTCAAGGTATCACCTCAATGATAACATAAACCATCTAACAAAGAGAGGACACTACACGATTTCCAGAATTCGACACACAACACATATTACTTCTCCAGTCTCCAGCCAGAATTAACTCCAGAAAGCCAGCCTTGTAAATATCTTTACAAGACTGTTGAGCATGACAGATGACATGCTCCCTCAAAATAAGCCTAGAACAAAAAGTCTATTTTCTATTCTATCTAAAGTCTATTCTCTATCTCTATTCTATCTATCTATTTAAAGTCTATTCTCTATCTTTTTCTGTGGCGGTATCCTTGTCACAATTAATTTGATGATAATAATTGTTATTTTTATTGGTATTATTATTATTGGTGTTGTTATTTTATAATATAGTATATATGCAGTATATGTGTAGTATCTCTCTCTCTCTCTTTCTCTCTCTCTCTCTCTCTCTCTCTCTCTCTCTCTCTCTGTGCAAATGTGTGAGTGGTGCGAGTGAACAAGCGAGCATCCGTGTGTGTGTGGTTTTTTTAGTGTGTCCATGTTTTACACATGTTCGTAATTCTTATATTATTGCAACAATTACTTTAACATTAATGTCTTAATAGATGTCAGAGTGAAATAATGTTCGAAAGAAGGGAAATAAGAAGGTCAGAATGTTAGACAGGCCTGCATGCCCAATTCTGAACCTTGAAAATACAGTTTTCTTGCTTGTTCTCTGTATCCCTAATTATTTTTCTGGAGTCCATGATATTTCTTTGTTGCAAGCAACTGCAAAGAAAATACTTGAATATGCTGCATTCTCTCATCAGACGTGAAGAAACGCCAGCCACAGATAAACTGATAGCATCCTTAAAGTCGGAGTTAGAAAGATGCTTGTACAGCAACAGACAGAAGAGATCAGAGGTCATGGAGAAAGTTGAAGAGGTCAAGGTTCTGAAAAAAGAACTTGAAGAAAGTCACAGCAGAGTTGCCAGTTTGGAAAAAGCATGTGCAGATCAGCAGGTTTGTACTTCATGTCTGCTTCTCTCATTTTTAAGTTGTAAATTCTTCTTTTTTATGCTCTATCTCGTAACACCAAGATCACAATATACAAGACACTGATTAGACCAGATGTGCTGTATGGCTCTGAAACCTGGAGTATGAACAAACGAACAAACTTTATTTTCGAAGGGTAACAAATTGGGCACGCAGGCCCGTCTTACATTCGGCCCTTCCAATCACTCATCTTTCGTTCATCAGTGCATAGTGCATTCACATACGAAAAAAACATTGTTAAATGAATGTTATAAGCATAAACAATGCATGTTGCCATATTATGAGGCAAATCACCCACCCACCCACCCATCTCCTATACATCCGTGTGTCCCCCACACACACATCCACCACCTAAACACACACATACCCACAGGCACATACATGACCCCATCCATCCACCCATCCCCCAACCAACACATCCCACACACTCTCCCACATACACCATCTCCCTACCCACACACACACATCTCCCACCCACCACACATCCCCACCACACATCCTCCACCCACCCACACACCCAGGCACACATGCATGCAACCACCCATCCACACCCACCCACACATCCCCCCACCTTCACACATCTCCCCACCCACACACATACATCCTTCTCCCATCCTATAACCTACCAACAC
Source organism: Cepaea nemoralis (assembly GCA_014155875.1). Classification (NCBI taxonomy): domain Eukaryota; kingdom Metazoa; phylum Mollusca; class Gastropoda; order Stylommatophora; family Helicidae; genus Cepaea; species Cepaea nemoralis. The sequence goes on from JACEFZ010009130.1 coordinate 535,408, forward strand.
TCACCTACCCACATATCCTCCACCACCCACCCACACACCCCCAAACACTCAGCCAAACACACATTCCCCAACCACATTTCCAACACCCACACGCACATATTCCCACCAACTCACATATCCTGCACTTACCCACACACAAAACCCAAACCCACCCACACATCCCCCACTTGCACACATATAATGTTACCCCACTTCCTGTCTGATAACATCATTTCTTACTCAATCTTGGATGGTTAAGTTGGCAGCACTCTTCAAGAATCTCATCTCACAAGTGTTGGTTCTTTGTAAGTGCATTTTGGAAATCAGAAGAGGAGAAAGAAACAGAAAATGAAAACGAAAGCGATCAAGAATGCACGGTAACCAGGTGAAGAGATTACACTCCCCCAAGATCAACAGGCCAAGACACAAGATTTAAAAGAAGAAGTGATAGACCATGAAGATATGACAGAGCAAACCACAGGAGAGATAGATGGAGTCATCATTGGCTCAACTATAGATTAATCAGTCCCTGTAAAAATAACACCATGAGAGGGGGGAGCCTAACAACACCAGGCCGTACAAGTGTGCAGTCCTAACCAGTCATGAATACAGCACCAAGCCAGAAATGCCTAGGAATTATGAAGCGAAAATTTCAGCTCTTATTTTTGCAAGCAGAAAGGAAAGCACCCCAAGGGCCCCAATTATAACTAACCAAGAAATTAATTGTTCAAGGAAACCTGAACGTCTTTTTCTACAGAATGGAATGGAATTTGGAAATTATCTATTTTTGACATTGATAGCATAGGATTGGTGTAAATATTTATTATCTGTCATTTTGCAGACACAGGTATATTTGTATGTTTAAGTATGGGTGCTAGTTGATATGTAAGCAATACTGACTTCATTAGAATATGAGATATCAGAGGGTTGGAGAGTTATGTTTGTCGATGTTTGTTCTAGACCATGTGTCAGGTCTTAGTCTTAGTCCTAGTCACTGTTACAAAAATGCTGATACAACATTGCTGTTACAACAGCACTGTTACAATATCACTGTTACAACAGCACTTTTACAACAGCACTGTTACAACAGCACTTCTGCAATATCAACAGCACTGTTTAAAACAGCACTGATACAACTTCACTTTTAGAAGCAACCATCTTGTGTTTTCAGAGTCGACTTCAAGAATTGGATTCGCTGATCAAATCTGGTGATGGAGGTGTGAAGGCGGTTGAGGCCAGACAGCAGCGAGAGATTGAAGATTTAAAACGAGATATGAATGCTCTGCTGGCAGATATTGAGGTATGGATTTTTGTCACAAACCTCACTCACATTCTTTTGTATTATCCTCTCCCACATCGCAGTCATTCCCCCACATCAAAAGCATTCCCCACACCACAAACGTCCCTGTTATCACAATCATCCCCCACATCACAATCATCCCCCCACATCACAACCATCCTACACATCACAATTATCCCCCACATCACAATCATTCCCCACATCACAATCATCCCCACATCACAAACATCCCCCACATCACAATCACCCCTCAAAAAAAGCCCACAAAATGTACCTGTGTATTTTTCACATTCACCCATAGATGTCAAAAAGCAAATGTGCTTATATATCAACTATCACCCATACTGAAACATCCAAATATACCTATATCTGCAAAATGACAGATAATAAGCAGCATATTCACACAACCCTATGCTACCAATCTCAAACTTGGACATTATCCAAATCACACTTATGCAAAATCAACACCTGCAAGATGAGATGCTTAAGAAGAGCTGCCAACCTAACTATCCAGACCGAGTAAGAAATTAAGAAATGATGTTATCAGACAGACAGTGAGATTAACTCCTTGTGCCACATTTATTGACAGACAGAAAATCAAATGGTTTGGCCATCTCATTAACATGCAACACCTCTAACTACCAATACTGGCCCTACATCAAAGAAGATCTAATATGAAATCCAAAGGACGCCGAAGAAGAAAATGGATTGGCAACATCAAAGAAAAATGACAATCACATGGAATGACACTATACAATGTGACCCACTGGGATGGAATATCAGCAATTCTTCCCCCATGACGCTTGACGGCTAAAGTAGAAGAAGATGATGATGATGACACAACATATCATCCTCAAATTATCCCCACACATCTCTCAGTATAATCTGTATCATTATCTCCACACAATTCCCTCACAAATGTTCCCACAATCTTCCCTCACAAAATAAACATGTCTCACAACACAATCATTTCCCAATAACAGTCTCACAACACAACAATTTCTCCACAACATGTCTAAAAACACAGTCATTTTCCCATAACATGGCTCACAACATGATCATTTCCCAATAACATGTCTCCAACAAAATCATGTCCCCATAACATGTCTCACAACACAGTCATTTCCCCATAACATGTCTTACAAAACAATCATTTCCCCATAACATATCTCACAACACATTCATTTCCCCATAATATATCTTACAACATGATCATTTCTCCACAACATGTCTCACAACATGATCATTTCTCCACAACATGTCTCACAACATGATCATTTCTCCACAACATATCTCACAACATGATCATTTCCCCACAACATATCTCACAACATGATCATTTCCCCACAACATGTCTCACAACATGATCATTTCCCCACAACATGTCTCACAAAATAATCATTTCCCCACAACATGTCTCACAACACAATAATTTCCCCACAACATGTCTCACAACACAATCATTTCCTCACAACATGTCTCACAACACAATCATTTTCCCACAACATGTCTCACAACACAATCATTTCCCCACAACATGTCTCACAACACAATCATTTCCCCACAACATGTCTCACAACACAATCATTTCCCCACAACATGTCTCACAACACAGTCATTTCCCCATAACATGTCTCACAACACAATCATTTCCCCATAACATGTCTCATAACACAATCATGTCCCCACAACATGTCTCACAACACAATCATTTCCCCATAACATGTCTCACAACACAATCATTTCCCCCACAACATGTCTCACAACACAATCATTTCCCCATAACATGTCTCACAACACAATCAATTCCCCACAACATGTCTCACAACACAATCATTTCCCCATAACATGTCTCACAACACAATCAATTCACCACAGCATGTCTCACAACACAATCATTTCCCCTTAACATATCTCACAACACAATCATTTCCCCACAACATATGTCACAACACAATCATTTCCCCACAACATATCTCACAACACATTCATTTCCCCTTAACATATCTCACAACACAATCATTTACCCACAACATATGTCACAACACAATCATTTCCCCACAACATGCCCAGACTGTAAACACAGAAGCCACAAACAATATAATGCACGATTTATTGCCTGACATATTTCATGCATCTCATCACGTGTATACACAGGTTTTGTTCAAATGTGGAGCATTTGTTATCCCCGCAGTAATCTCAGATTTCACATGTATAATTACTATTAAGTTGAGTTGAGCTAATAAATAATATCACTGCACTCAGGACATTCCCATATGCTCTCTGTCTCCTTGTTCAACAGCCTGTGAAGAGTCAAACTTCTAATCATTCCCACCACTATCTGATTAAAAGTTCTCCTTGTCTTTCCTCTCAGTTGTGAGATTCTTCCATAACCTGCCGATGCCTCGCAATCTCATTCTTTCTACATACAGGTTCTCAGTCTGTTCCCTCACCTTCTCCACCTGTCCCACAGGCACATGACCACGTCTCCCCTGTCCATAGGCAAACTACCACCAAGAGATGCATTTCCTGACAGCCTATCAGCCTGTTCATTCCCCCACTCTTGGGGCCAGAGCAAAAACAAACAAACATACAATTATCACAAACTGTAATCTCTGAAGTGAGGATAGCCATTCCTTTCTTTGAAACATTCCTTTCTCCACCTTACTAATCATACTCCATGAGTAATCAAACGTACAAACTAATGCAATTTTAGAAGCTTTAAATTTGATCACCTCATATGATTTATATTTGCAGGATGCACCTGACAATAAATGCAATAAATCGTGAAATATTGTGTTTGTGGCTCCTGTGTTTACATTCATGAGGTGAATACAATATTTTGATGATCCATTATACCAGTCCCTGAGACTGTGGCATGGCAGAATATCCTCGGATAATTTAATCCACAGCATCTAGTCTGCAGAAAGACATGAACGCATACACAATTTGATAGGGCACATAATCATGATGAGCAAACCATTATTCTGTTCAGTTTGAAAAATACCTTTGGCAATATAGTTGTCCTTAAATGGCTTGAGTTCACTTCTGATGTAATCTTTCTGTGCAGGATTACAAGATACGTCTGCAGGAGGTCGGTGACAGCGAGGCCAAGCTGGGAGAAATCAATGCAGAACTCAATCATCAGATTGCCCAGATGGTCAACGACTTTGACCTAGATAAGCAGGCCGCCCTAGAGAGCTGCCAGCGGACCATGGAGGCTGTGAATCGACAAAGCTTCGACAAGCTTCGCCAGGACATTGAGGAGAGATTTCAGTCGGAAAAGACCATGCTCGAGGAAAGCTATCAACGCAAGCTTGATAATCTCAAGTGAGTTGAGTTGTAGTCTGTCTTTGTATTCATCCATCCATTCTTTCCAAAGCGTCTATTCATGAGTCTGTCTATTTGTCCATTCATGATGTCTGCTCTTAATTTTATGAATGCCTGCCTGTTTATCCATTAATTTTGTTTCTTCATGTATGTCTGTCTATCCATCTAATTCTGTTTTGGACTTTATTTTTTCTGCCTGGCTGTCTGTCTGTCTAAGTTGCTGTAAGGTTGACTGAGTAGTTTAAACATGTCTAAAGATTGCATTCTCTTTGTTTATTCATCTTGTTTGTCTGTTAGTCCATCTATATATCTGTATGTCTATTCACCTATTCTTTCATCTGTCTGTTTCACTGCATGTGTATCCATTTATCTATTTGTCTATTTGTGGTTTGATTCCGGGCCGCACCCTTCGGTTTACAAGTGAAATGTTTCGGAGACTCCTGTGGGTCGTCGCTAAATGCTACGGAGTTCGTGCTTTGTGTGACGCTTTCCGTGCTGCGGAAAGAGACCGAGCCATATGGGATAAAACCCGGTGCAATGAAGTCAACCCTGTCAACTTTTAAGCGACTTTTTATCTATTTGTCTGTCTGTTTCTCTCTCTGCATGAATGTGTATCCATTCATTTATTTGTCTGTTTGTTTCTGTCTCTGCATGAATGTGTGTCAATTCATCTATTTGTCTGTTTGTTTGTCTCTCTACATGAATGTATATCAATTCATCTATTTATTTGTCTGTTTTCTCTGTCTGCATGAATGTGTATCATTTCATCTATTTCTGTCTGTTACTCTCCGCCTGTCAAAGTACCCATGCATCTATCTCTCCATCTGTCTGTGTATCAGTTCATCTATCTATCACAAGCTGTGATAGATCTCTCTCTACCTACATGAGTATTATTCATCTGTTTGTCTATCTATTGCTTTGTCTGCCTGTCTGTCCCCATTCATCTGTTTGTCTGTTTATCTGTCTATCGGTATATCAATTCATCTATTTATCTGTCCGTTTCTCTCTTTGCCTATACATGTATCCTTTCAGCTGTTTTTCACTATCTTTCTGTGTATCCATTAATCTGTTTGTCTATCAGTTTCACTCTCTCTCTACCTATCTATGCACACATTCAACTATTTGTCAATGTATTTCTCTGTCTGATATATGCATCAACTAATCAATTACCTGTCTCTTATCTACATGTGTGTGTATCCATTCGTTTGTTTACTTATCTATTTCTCTCTCTGCCTGTCAGTGTATCCATCCATCTGTTTCCCTCTTTCTGTCTGTGTATTGATTCATCAGATTGTCTGTCTGTTTCTCTCTTCTCCCCCCTCTCCTCTCTGCTTGTCTGTGTATCATTAATGTGCATGTTTACCTGTTTGTCTCTCTGTCTATCTATGTTTCACTGTTTAAACATCTGTTTGTTTATTATAGTGGTTAATACATCCACCAACCAATGTGATAAACCGGGTTCAAATCTTCAATGACAGTAGGGTTAGTTTTGGTCAAGTCATTGGTTTACACAAGTGTCCTCGTGTCATTCAGTACTCATCCATCCTCTCATCATCATCATACTCTTACCTGTTTATCTTGGTGTGTCTGATTAGAATGATTTCCCCTGCGTGGCATATCACAGAGTGTTTTTCTCCTGGGAGCATGTTTGTGGGGATGTTCTGTTTTTTTCTTTTCTTTTTTCAACACTAGAATGTGTTTCAAACAATATTGCATTTTTGAAACAGCCAATCTTTGAGATCCACCCAGACAGAGCTGGACAATGTGAAGGCCCTGTATGTGAGAACTTGTGAGGAACATTCCCAACGAGAGGCTGAACTGAAGGAGAGCTACAGGACTCAGTTAGAAGAGGAGCGGGGCAAGGTAAGAAGATGATTGGCTAATGTATGAACCAATCAGATTTCTTGTAGTAAATATTGCCATTATTTATGACATGAATTCTAACAGCATATTGTCACACTCCAACTATTGTATGCGTACCTATCTTGAGTTAAAGAGTTAAATAAAAGGGGATTGGCTTCATTGCACTAAGTTTTACTTCATCTGCCTTAGTCTCCCTCCATAGAATAGCAAGCATAAAGCATAAGCTTCATAGCTTCCGCGGTAATCCTCAATGGTCTCTGAAAAAATTGCACTTGCTACCTGCAGGATGCAGTCTGAAAATAAATCCTTGCTTTCAAAGCATGAGAGAAACGGTTTGACCACTCCTGTCATGGAGAACTCATCTTCATCATCTCATCTCCTCATGTTCCTCTTGTAACTTACGGTGTCGAGGTGAAGTATAAACAGCAGGAGAGTGCCCACTTATGGGCTTCATGTATCGATATTCCCATGGACTCTGCTATTCCCTCCGTCCATCGTTTATGTGGTCTGCCTCTTCCTCTGCTTCCATCTGGTCTGTACATCATTGCTTGTTGTGGTATACTGTTAACTGGTAATCTAGTTGCATGGCCAAACCATTTGACTCGCTGCCTTCTAATAAAATCATGGGTTAAATGAACCAATTTGACCTAAACTGAAAGGTTAAGTGATTAATTGTTGCCCAGGTGCTCAGTTTAGTCTGGGTCATCCTGGAAGTTGGTGGGTGAGTGGCTGGGTGTGTGGATGGATGCACAATCACACAACCGATTTCCACACACACACACTTATAAACACTTCATTCAAGAGACCCGCTTCCCCTCCCAATCTGATATTCCAATAGATAAGAGACAAGCTGGACAAGGAGAAGAAAGAATGGGAAAGCTTCATGCGGGACCAACTGGAGAAGGAACGTGATCAAATCAAGAACTTTCTAAGGCAGACAATTGAATCAGAGTTACAGCAGCAATCTCAGAGGAATCTCGAAATGATGGTATGTTAGATAGAAATAACCCGCAGAAGTCGGATGTGTCGGCCTAACGGCGCAAGAACGCAGCTCTGCTGTAAACAGGCACAACGCAATCACATCCGAAAAAAAACTCCGGATGAACGAAGAAGAAGAAGATAGAAATAATGAATGGAAATGGAATTATAGTGGAATGAAAGAATGGAAACTAATAGTTAAGTATTTGTTATGTTGAATATTGGAATGTAAAACAGTCAATCTTATACTCCTTTCCGTGCTGCATTAGTGATCATGGCTGTCCACAACATTCTGTCTCATGTTAGTTTATTAGTTGCACATCCCTTACAGGACGTCACAGTCAACCCCAGCATTGTTTGGCTGTTTGTGATATCTTGACAAGTTTACGTTCAGTATTTTCCCATTGATTTCTGGATAACTGGTACTCATACCTTTGTATGGAAACCAACGCAAGGCGGTCTGTTTCTAAATCACCCGTAGCTGTGTTTTGAATGCTATATGCGTGATTACGAATTGCATTCGTAACCGATTCACCACAGAGCAATCTTCCATTTTATGCTATAGCCAGAATTGTTTTTCCAACCTTACAATTGAGTCACACATCAAATTGACAATGGTTCTAATATTTCACCTAATTGTTAGTAAAGTATAACATATTATATACTAATTTACTAGCCATTTTGCAACTATGCCGAACATTAAATACTGCAGTAGAATTATTCTTCAAACATTAAACATTGATTTCAAATGTAATGTATATTTGCTGACATATCACATCTAATTGCTAATAAAGTGTAACATATTTTATAGTGAATTACAATTAAATGGATGGTTCTACCAGATCTGTTCCTGTTTTGAAATATTAAATTATTTTCAGAAATATATGTGTGTTAAAAGACTAATTAAAGATGTACATTTTAGAAAGAAAAGAGCTGACATAAAGTAATAATGCCATTTCATTGTGTTAGGTATCAGAAGCCAAACTGGCATGTTTAGAAGAACAAATGTTGGTCAGACAGGATATGATAGAAGAGGCCCTGGCAGATGCCAAGAAGCTGTGGCAGGCGGACCACGAGAGAGGTACATTCTCAAACAGCAAGCTTTGCTTCTTCATATTTGACAACTCTAATTTCTTAATAACTTGTTGTCTCTGTTGTGCAGTGTTTCTTTGTAGGTTTTGCTGTGCTTGTAATGAAAATGTAATTACAATTTCAGTGTTTCTGCTGTTTATTATTATTTCATTCTAAATTTTTAAATGCTCTTGTGTTGGTGTTACTGTTATTATTGTTATTTTTCTTCTCTTTTTCTTCCTCTTCCTTCTTCTTCCCTTTCTCCCATCCTCTGTTCTTCTTCTGCTTCTTCTTCATCTTGTTTTCTTCTTCTTAGTGTTCATTGCTTCAATTCAACAATCAAAATGTGGTGGGGCATTAGCAGGCGAACAGATTGGCTGGATCTGTACCACTTGGGTAGGGTATTGGTGCACTGTTGTAGGGTATTGGTGCACTGTTGTAGGGTATTGGTGCACTGTTGTAGGGTATTGGTGCACTGTTGTAGGGTATTGGTGCACTGTTGTAGGGTATTGGTGCACTGTTAAAGCAGATTCTGTCAGAGCCCTTTGGGAATCGTGTGCATAGTGTTGAAGGATAGATAAATCATCACGGGCTGGAGAGAATGGTGCTGCAGAGAGTGATCAGAGGATCTGGCCAACATTCAGGACTCTGTGGAAAGGCCAAACGGATAGATAATCAGACTCCACTTGGGACTCTTTGCTGGCTGTTGAAGATGAGGACGGAGCATGTATGGAAATGTCCTGAGTGCTTTGATGTTGGTTCTTGACTCAGCTCAACTCAGCTCAGCTCATCTCAGCTCAGCTCAACTAATTTCATCTCAACTTAACTCTCAACTCACGTCTACTCAAAAAGTTGCTTAAAATTCCAACAGAGTCGACTTCATTGCACTGGGTTTTATCTCATACGGCTCAGTCTCTTTCCACAGCACGGAAAGTGTCGCACAAAACACGAACTTTGTAGCTCTAGCGATGACCCACAGGAGTCTCTGAAAATTTTCACTCGTGAACCGAAGGACGCGGCCCGAAATCGAACCTACAACCTTCGGAGACCAAGTCAAAAGACTTGACCACTTCACCACAGAGACTCCAAAGACCTCTACTCAACTCAACTCAACTCAATTCAAGTCAACTCATTCGCTTTCGTTACTTGCAATTGTCATGCTGTTGTTGGGTGCAACTGGTTTGAAACTGTTGCTCGTAAGGTAGAAACAACAACAGGCAATGATGTGTACTTGTTCACAGCTTAGAAACGGCTTCAACACGTAAGCGTCGCAGTTTACATTCTAACTTTATTTGCGAACTCACGGTGACACAATCCTGAACACCAACCAAGTCTGACCTTTCACTCAATGTGTGGTGCTGCAAGTTTGTAGTTTTCATGTACGGCAATTTGTCCCTGCATCTCTAGCTATCTAGTGCCCTGTCGTCATCATGCTGTCTCTTCAATGCTGTCAACTCAATAATGCCAAAATTAAAGCTTGTCCAACTTACAGTTAGGCCTCTACTCATGACACCTTTGCTATACAATTCTGGCCTCCCTTGAACAGGACAATACATCATCTTCATTGACTGTCGAATATAACTGGCAGTATTGTCAGACGGCCACTCTTTCACTGGCTGATTTATACGGACTTTTCAGCTGCTGTGGTAGTTCTTGAACAGCCTGTTCTGTTGATGTAATTAATTGAAAACTGTTTTGTCTGTCAATTGTTATTTGATTCGGTTTCTACAGTTTTGTCATTCTGTGTTGCTTGATCCAACTTTCCCCAGCCGAATGTGTTAGAAACACATTTCTGGCTCTATTTCATGTCATATCACGCGGCTGTTCATAAATAGATCTGTGCAGTGCAAATCAATCCTCGTCTAAACCCATTAGTTCACTTTTTCAGTGAGCTTGTTCATGGCAGCAAATACCCCCATAACTACTCCAGCCACCTCCCATAAACCACACAAGGGACACCTCACTACAGCACACACATCCCACACCATGGGCCAGGATGTCAATGTGTCTACCATAATCACACAAGCTATAGATATCTTGTGTGTTTGTGGGTAGGTATTATAATGTTGACATGTTGCCAGGGCATCGCTCTATTTGATACATTTTGATTTCCAACAGTCCAAAGATTGTTAACATGTGCATTGGTCTTCTGAGACAGCCAGACTCCGATCCAAGGCCATAGGATCACGAGGAAGAACAGCATCCTTGCCTGAAGTAGTTTCATACCTTTCATACAGTGAAATGTACCAGGTCCACCCTTTGAATTTTACCAGCTCAACAGTGTCAATTGTACCAGGTCTACATTGTGAATTATACTAGGTCCACATTGTGAATTTTATCAGGTCCACGGTGTGAATTGTGTGAGGTCCACATTGTTAATTGTACCAGGCTCACACTTTTAATTGTACCAGGTTCACACTTTGAATTGCATCACATCCAAAGTGTGAATTGCACCAGGACCACACTGTGAATTTACCAGGTCCACATTGTGAATTGTATCAGGTCCTCAGTGTGAATTGTACCAGGTCCACAGTGTGTATTGTGTCAGGTCCACATTGTTAATTGTACCAGGCTCACACTTTCAATTGTACCAGGTTCACACTTTGAATTGCATCACATCCACAGTGTGAATTGCACCAGGACCACACTGTGAACTGTACCAGGTCCACATTGTGAATTGTACCAGGTCCACACTTTGAATTGTACCTGCCAACATTGTAAATTGTACCATGGTCACAGTGTGAATTGTACCAGGATCACAGTGTTAATTGTACCAGACCCACAGTATTAATTGTACTAGGCCCACAGTGTGAATTGTACCAGGCCAACAGTGTGAGTTGTACCAGATCCACAGTGTGAATAGTATCAGGTCCACACTGTGAATTGTACCAGGCTTGCAGTGTGAATTGTACCAGATCCACACCATGAATTGTACCAGACCTACAGTGTGAATGATATCAGGCCCACACTGTGAATTATACAAGGCCCACATCATGAATTGTACCTAGCCCATAGTGTGAATTGTACCAGGCCCATATTGTGAATTGTACCAGTTACATAGTGTGAATTGTACCAGGGACACAATGTGAATTGTACCAGGTACATAGTGTGAAATGTACTAGGTACACAGTGTGAATTGTACCAGGCCCACTGTGTGAATTGTACCAGACTGATAGTGTGGATTGTACCAGGCCTACTGTGAATTATACCTTGTCTGCTCACTTTGTTTCAAATATAAATTGACAACTTATCTTCATTTGTTTGTTTCAGATATCCAACAATGGGCTGAAGAAAGAAATGTCTTTGAATCAAAACTATCTAACAAGGAGGATGAACTTTCTGAGTACAAACAAAAGCTTGACTTAGTGGTCAATGAGAAGGAGACGTTTCAAAAATATGCTGAAAACTTGGAGATGGATCATCACAATAATGTGAAGTCTTTAGAGGAGAAACACAAGGAGGAGATCAGTGGTATCATGGTGAAATATGACAGACAGATGCGGGAGTTTGAAGAAAAACTGACGGAGATGTACAAACAGTCTGCTGCCTCTCTGGTCAATAAACAGGGTTCTGTAGCAAATCTCCCACAAAGTTTCCAAGAATCAGATCTACCAAGCAAGCTGCATATTCTGGAGAAAATCATGAAGGAGAAAGATGCAAAGTTACGAGGGCTGGAGAAGATAATTGAGGAGCAGAAAGAAGTTGTCTTGAAGAAAGTCTCCACAAACAACAATCACGTGGCAGACTCTGACTGGAGTTTCGCTGATTTTGAATGTTACCATGGTGATTTGTCAGAAGCCAGCCCTGAGAAATTGAGAGAGCACATTAAAAAGTTAGAATCATTGCTTCACACAACGAAACAAAAATTTAACAGGGAGGTTAATGAACTGAAGCAACAGCATCAGAAAGAATTTGAAAATGCAATGAGATTGCGAGAAGAGAAATTTCAAACTGAGCTCCGATACTTCCTGAAAGAGAAAGAGGACCAATGTAAATCAAGGATGGAAATTATTGTGAAACAATGTGAAACTAAGGTCAAACTCCAGCAGGAGGAAGCTTTAAAAGAAGCAGATGAAATACATAAATATGCTATGCATGAAACAATTTTGGAATATGAAAATAAAAACAATGAACTAAATTCTATTTACAGATATGAAGAAAGATTAGCTGAAGAAATGAAACCACGTGAATCAACATTTGTGGAGGATACATTTTCCCTCAGGGACAAAATGAAACGTGAAATTGTTTTACTTGAGGAGAAATATATCTCAGAGAAGGCAGCATTGGTGAGAAAAGTGAAACAGGTAGAAGAGGAAAAGAATGATGAAATTGTGAATTTGTGTTTGCGTCAAGCTGAAGAAGAAAGACAGCTGAAAGAAACATTCGACGCTGAGTTGTCCAGTTTGAAAGTAGAACATCACAATGTAATCAGACAGTTAGAGCAAAACTTAGTTTGCAGAAGTCTAAAGTTGACAAGTCACTTGAATTAATAGAATCATTAAAGAAAGAGAAAGAGTGTGATAAACTGATCATTGAACGTTTGACGAACGAGGTTGAACAAACAAAGGTTAGCCTCTCAAATGAGCAGAGTATGACAGAACAGATCAAGGAACAGAGAAAAAAGTGGTTTCTGGAATCACAAGAGTATATCAACAAAGAAATCAAACATGGAGTTGAAGATCAAATCAAGAAGGAAGAAGAAACTATGAGGGAAAAACTGGAGAAGATAAAGGATGCAGAGGAAAGAATGAGAAAACAGCTGGAGAAGATGAATGAAGAAGAGAATAAGATGAGAGAAAGACATGATAAGTTAAAGAAAGAAGAAGAAAAGATGAGAGACAAATGGGAAAAAATAAATGAAGAAGAGGAGAGGATGCGAGTAAAACTGGACAAGATAAAAGAAGATGAACATAGAATGAGAATGACACAAGAGAAGATAAATGAAAAAGAAGAGAATATGAGAACAAAACTGGAACATATCAAAGAGGAAACAGAAAGGTTGAAAAAGGAGCAGGATAATATAACAGAATGGCAGAACAACAAAGACAAATTTGAGATAGAGAAGAAAGAAGAGGCAAGGAAAATAGCACAGGTGGAGTTAGATAATTTAAATAAGAAATTTGTTGTTGAACTAAACTCAAGAGTTGAGACACTAAAATCACAGTTTGAGCACCAGAAGATGGCATGGCAAGAGGAAGAAAGACAAAAACTTCTGGAGGAAAGAGAGAAAATTATCAAAGCACTTCATTCAGATATGGAGATGAGCCTTCAAGATGCAAAAATTAAGACAGAAATGAAGATGGAGAACATAAAAGAAACTCAACTGAGAGAAATTCGGAATGAGATGCAGCAGGAAATGAGGAAACGAATACAGAGCATGCGAGAAGAATGGGAACACGAGAGGGAAGATCACGAGAACAGAGATAGAGAAGAACTTCATAGAATGAAGGAATGTTTGCAGGTGGAGATTGATGCCAGGATCAAAGTAAGTTTTGATGTCAAATTCTTTTATGAAATGTACTTGCCACATTGGCTCTGTCTTAGATATTACACTGTTTAACTGCGAGTGTGTAAATGTGTTACATTGTTAGTGTATAACTTTCTGTATATATATAAGCATATGGATTCATGATTGTAGAGGTCAGCATGACCGAGAGGTTTAAGTCACTCACACTTAAACTTCCTAAAGTCCAGGATAGAAGGTTCATTCCTATATACCTCTCCAAAATGAGAAATTCTGCACACAGCTATGTTTCTGAGTGGGGGGGGGGGGGGGGGGGGGGGGGGGGAAGAGCTCTGGCACAGTCCGCATAAAGATCTTACTTTGTTACTGGGTTTGTTTCTGAGGGGGTGGGGGATGCAAAGGAGAGCTCTGACACAGTCTCCACCAAAGATCTACTTTGTTACTGGGTTGTTTCTGAGGGGGTGGGGCATGGTAAGGAGAGCTCTGAAAGGAGAGCTCTGACACAGTCCCCACAAAAATGGTACTTGTTACTGGGTTGTTTTTTGAGGGGGTGGGGGATAGTAAGGAGAGCTCTGACAGTCCCCACAAAGATCTTACTTGTTACTGGGTTGTTTTTGAGGGGGTAGGCGATAGTAAGGAGCAGCTCTGACAGAGGTCCCCACAAAGACCGGTACTTTGTTACTGGGTTGTTTTCTGAGGGGTGTGGCATGGTAAAGAGCTTGCACAGTCCGCATAAGATTCTACTTTGTTACTGGGTTGTTTTTGAGGGGGTGGGTGATAGTAAGGAGAGCTCTGACAGAGTCCCCACAAAGACAGTACTTTGTTACTGGGTTGTTTCTGAGGGGGTGTGGCATGGTAAGGAAGAGCTCTGACACAGTCTCCACAAAGATCTTACTTTGTTACTGGGTTGTTTCTGAGGGGTGGGGCATGGTAAGGAGAGCTCTGGACACAGTTTCCACAAAGATCTTACTTTGTTACTGGGTTGTTTCTGAGGGGTGTTGGCATGGTAAGGAGAGCTCTGATACAGTCTCCACAAAGATCTTACTTTGTTACTGGGTTGTTTTCTGAGGGGGTGTGGCATGGTAAGGAGAGCTCTGACACAGTCTCCACAAAGATCTTACTTTGTTACTGGGTTGTTTCTGAGGGGGTGAGGCATGGTAAGGAGAGCTCTGACACAGTCTCCACAAAGATCTTACTTTGTTACTGGGTTGTTTCTGAGGGGGTGGGGCATGGTAAGGAGAGCTCTGACACAGTCTCCACAAAGATCTTACTTTGTTACTGGGTTGTTTCTGAGGGGGTGGGGCATGGTAAGGAGAGCTCTGACACAGTCCCCACAAAGACAGTACTTTGTTACTGGGTTTGTTTCTGAGGGGGTGTGGCATGGTAAGGAGAGCTCTGACACTTTGTTACTGGGTTGTTTCTGAGGGGGTGGGGCATGGTAAGGAGAGCTCTGACACAGTCTCCACAAAGATCTTACTTTGTTACTGGGTGTTTCTGAGGGGGTGGGGCATGGTAAGGAGAGCTCTGACACAGTCTCCCACAAAGATCTTACTTTGTTACTGGGTTGTTTCTGAGGGGGTGGGGCATGGTAAGGAGAGCTCTGACAGTCCCCACAAAGATCTTACTTTGTTACTGGGTTGTTTCTAAGGGGGGTGGGCATGGTAAGGAGAGCTCTGACAGTCCCACAAAGATCTTACTTTGTTACGGGTTGTTTCTGAAGGGGTGGGCATGGTAAGGAGAGCTCTGACAGTCCCCACAAAGATCTTACTTTGTTACTGGGTTGTTTCTAAGGGGGTGGGCATGGTAAGGAGAGCTCTGACAGTCCCCACAAAGATCTTACTTTGTTACTGGGTTGTTTCTGAGGGGGTGTGGCATGGTAAGGAGAGCTCTGACACAGTCCCCACAAAAATGGTACTTTGTTACTGGGTTGTTTTTGAGGGGGTGGAGTATGGGAAGGAGAGCTCTGACACAGTCTCACAAAGATCTTACTTTGTTACTGGGTGTTTCTGAGGGGGTGTGGCATGGTAAAGAGAGCTCTGACACAGTCTCCACAAAGATCTTACTTTGTTACTGGGTTGTTTCTGAGGGGGTGTGCATGGTAAGGAGAGCTCTGACACAGTCTCCACAAAGATCTTACTTTGTTACTGGGTTGTTTCTGAGGGGGTGGGGCATGGTAAGGAGAGCTCTGACAGTCTCCACAAGATCTTACTTTGTTACTGGGTGTTTCTGAGGGGGTGTGGCATGGTAAGGAGAGCTCTGACACAGTCTCCACAAAGATATTACTTTGTTACTGGGTTGTTTCTGAGGGGGTGTGTGGCATGGTAAGGAGAGCTCTGACACAGTCTCCACAAAGATCTTACTTTGTTACTGGGTTGTTTCTGAGGGGGTGGGGCATGGTAAGGAGAGCTCTGACAGTCTCCACAAAGATCTTACTTTGTTACTGGGTTGTTTTTGAGGGGGTGTGGCATGGTAAGGAGAGCTCTGACACAGTCTCCACAAAGATCTTACTTTGCTACTGGGTTGTTTTTGAGGGGTGTGGGGGATAGTAAGGAGAGCTCTGACAGTCCCCACAAAGATTTATACTTTGTTACTGGGTTGTTTCTGAAGGGGTGGGGCATGGTAAGGAGAGCTCTGACAGTCCCCACAAAGATCTTACTTTGTTACTGGGTTGTTTCTAAGGGGGTGGGGCATGGTAAGGAGAGCTCTGACAGTCCCCACAAAGATCTTCCTTTGTTACTGGGTTGCTTTTGAGGGGGTGGGGGATAGTAAGGAGAGCTCTGACAGTCCCCACAAAGATTTATACTTTGTTACTGGGTTGTTTTTGAGGGGGTGGGGGATAGTAAGGAGAGCTCTGACAGTCCCCACAAAGATCTTACTTTGTTACTGGGTTGTTTTTGAGGAGGTGGGAGATAGTAAGGAGAGCTCTGACAGTCCCCACAAAGATCTTACTTTGTTACTGGGTTTTTTTTAGGGGGTGGGGGATAGTAAGGAGAGCTCTGACAGAGTCCCCACAAAGACGGTACTTTGTTACTGGGTTGTTTCTGAGGGGGTGGGGCATGGTAAGGAGAGCTCTGACACAGTTTCCACAAAGATCTTACTTTGTTACTGGGTTGTTTCTGAGGGGGTGTGGCATGGTAAGGAGAGCTCTGATACAGTCTCCACAAAGATCTTACTTTGTTACTGGGTTGTTTCTGAGGGGGTGAGGCATGGTAAGAGAGCTCTTACACAGTCTCACAAAGATCTTACTTTGTTACTGGGTTGTTTTCTGAGGGGGTGAGGCATGGTAAGGAGAGCTCTGACACAGTCTCCACAAAGATCTTACTTTGTTACTGGGTTGTTTCTGAGGGGGTGGGGCATGGTAAGGAGAGCTCTGGACACAGTCTCCACAAAGATCTTACTTTGTTACTGGGTTGTTTCTGAGGGGGTGGGGCATGGTAAGGAGAGCTCCTGACACAGTCACCACAAAGACAGTACTTTGTTACTGGGTTGTTTCTGAGGGGGTGTGGCATGGTAAGGAGAGCTCTGACACTTTGTTACTGGGTTGTTTCTGAGGGGGTGGGGCATGGTAAGGAGAGCTCTGACACAGTCTCCACAAAGATCTTACTTTGTTACTGGGTTGTTTCTGAGGGGGTGGGGCATGGTAAGGAGAGCTCTGACACAGTCTCCACAAAGATCTTACTTTGTTACTGGGTTGTTTCTGAGGGGGTGGGGCATGGTAAGGAGAGCTCTGACAGTCCCCACAAAGATCTTACTTTGTTACTGGGTTGTTTCTAAGGGGGGTGGGGCATGGTAAGGAGAGCTCTGACAGTCCCCACAAAGATCTTACTTTGTTACTGGGTTGTTTCTGAAGGGGTGGGGCATGGTAAGGAGAGCTCTGACAGTCCCCACAAAGATCTTACTTTGTTACTGGGTTGTTTCTAAGGGGGTGGGGCATGGTAAGGAGAGCTCTGACAGTCCCCACAAAGATCTACTTTGTTACTGTGTTGTTTCTGAGGGGGTGTGGCATGGTAATGAGAGCTCTGACACAGTCCCCACAAAAATGGTACTTTGTTACTGGGTTGTTTTTGAGGGGGTGGAGTATGGGAAGGAGAGCTCTGACACAGTCTCCACAAAGATCTTACTTTGTTACTGGGTTGTTTCTGAGGGGGTGTGGCATGGTAAAGAGAGCTCTGACACAGTCTCCACAAAGATCTTACTTTGTTACTGGGTTGTTTCTGAGGGGGTGTGGCATGGTAAGGAGAGCTCTGACACAGTCTCCACAAAGATCTTACTTTGTTACTGGGTTGTTTCTGAGGGGGTGGGGCATGGTAAGGAGAGCTCTGACAGTCTCCACAAAGATCTTACTTTGTTACTGGGTTGTTTCTGAGGGGGTGTGGCATGGTAAGGAGAGCTCTGACACAGTCTCCACAAAGATATTACTTTGTTACTGGGTTGTTTCTGAGGGGGTGTGGCATGGTAAGGAGAGCTCTGACACAGTCTCCACAAAGATCTTACTTTGTTACTGGGTTGTTTCTGAGGGGGTGGGGCATGGTAAGGAGAGCTCTGACAGTCTCCACAAAGATCTTACTTTGTTACTGGGTTGTTTTTGAGGGGGTGTGGCATGGTAAGGAGAGCTCTGACACAGTCTCCACAAAGATCTTACTTTGCTACTGGGTTGTTTTTGAGGGGGTGGGGGATAGTAAGGAGAGCTCTGACAGTCCCCACAAAGATTTATACTTTGTTACTGGGTTGTTTCTGAAGGGGTGGGGCATGGTAAGGAGAGCTCTGACAGTCCCCCACAAAGATCTTACTTTGTTACTGGGTTGTTTCTAAGGGGGTGGGCATGGTAAGGAGAGCTCTGACAGTCCCCACAAAGATCTTCCTTTGTTACTGGGTTGCTTTTGAGGGGGTGGGGGATAGTAAGGAGAGCTCTGACAGTCCCCACAAAGATTTATACTTTGTTACTGGGTTGTTTTTGAGGGGGTGGGGGATAGTAAGGAGAGCTCTGACAGTCCCCACAAAGATCTTACTTTGTTACTGGGTTGTTTTTGAGGGGGTGGGAGATAGTAAGGAGAGCTCTGACAGTCCCCACAAAGATCTTACTTTGTTACTGGGTTTTTTTTAGGGGGTGGGGGATAGTAAGGAGAGCTCTGACAGAGTCCCCACAAAGACGGTACTTTGTTACTGGGTTGTTTCTGAGGGGGTGGGGCATGGTAAGGAGAGCTCTGACAGTCCCCACAAAGATCTTACTTTGTTACTGGGTTGTTTCTGAGGGGGTGTGGCATGGTAATGAGAGCTCTGACACAGTCTCCACAAAGACGGGGGGTACGGGGTGTCAGGCATTGGTAGCACCTTTGGTAAGGATGACTATCATGTCCTTTTCAGGACCCATCCCCCACTGGTCCAAGCCTGACACCCAGCTCATGCCTGTGGCTCCTAGTAGCTGTCAGCATGCGACAGCGGCCACCCCCCTGGGCAACAGCTGTGAGAGGTTGCCTAAACCAGGCATGGGTAACCGATTTGGTGTCAAACCAAGCGGTAAACTAGGGTATGCCTACCCAGCATGTGAAGACAGGACTCGGCATACTGCGCGGAAGAAATAATTCCTGATTCAATGGGCAAGACGGCGTTTACCTGCAAAGCATTGTAGAACGTAATGAGCACGGCTAGGCACGTAGAGCGCCCTGGTCATCCACTGCACCTGTATTCGTCTCCAGTCATCTCAACTTGTCTTGCCACTGGACTCAGATGGACTCAGGCGAGAGAGTGAGGTCGACGAATTGAGCAACTCTTCCTCACTTTAATCCAATTCATTGCACAATTCATTCTTCATCCAACATCATATATCTACATTGTCAAAGAACATTTCGAACCAAAATAGGCCTTATCAGCCATCTTAGAACCCACGGCTCCATACCTTCAATCCCACTGGATGAAATGAATGGTCATCATCATTCTTGATAGGCAAACAACAGAACAGAACTTTGTTACTGGGTTGTTTCTGAGGGGGTGGGGCATGGTAAGGAGAGCTCTGACAGAGTCCCCACAAAGATGGTACTTTGTTGCTGCGTTGGGAGGACAATCTCAATACCAACCTCACTCCAATATATGCGAGCCCTTTTTGGCACATCAGACTCAAGAGCTGACACTCTGTCTGACATTGAAGTCAGAATCATTAACATTATCTCTCTCTCTCTCTCTCTCTCTCTCTCTCTCTCTCTCTCTCTCTCTCTCCTCTCTCTCTCTCTCTCTCTCACACACACACACACACACACACACAGATATGACTGACAGCTGTTTGAACCAGGCAGCCAGCAGAAATCCCCATGCAGTGGATGCCATCTCACCGTGAGTACCTACAAATGAGAGAGCTGATCATGTAGCTAAGGAAGGAGCAATAGAAGAACAACCTGATGTGCCTGTTTTAAAAAGTTAGTTGCATATCCTGTACAGGATGTCGCAGTCAACACCAGCATTTTTTGGCTGTTTGTACAAGTTTACGTTTAGTAATTTGCCATTGCTTTCTGAACGACCACAACTCATACCATTTTTATAAAAACCAATGCAAGGCAGTTTGCTGCTAAATCGCCCACAGCTGTGTTTTGAACATGGTATGCAGGAGATGCCTTGAAGAGATTAGAACAAGAATCGCCATGGCGAAAGTAGCCTTTAGCAAGATGAAAAACATTCTGATCAATAAAAAGATGTCAATTGAAACGAGAAAAAGAGTGTTGAGGGGATACATAGAGCCTGTTCTTTTGTATGGATGTGAAACTTGGACAATGTGCAGTCAAGCTGAAAAACATCTGATGGCTGCAGAAATGTGGTTTCTAAGGAAAATGCAAAGAATACCATGGACAGACAGAAAAACCAATGACCAAGTACTACAGGAGACAAATGAAAATCGCAAATTGATTAGAGAAATTAGACGTAGACAGTCAAAATTTTTTGGACATGTTATGAGAAGAAATGGATTGGAGAACTTAGTGACAACTGGCAAGATCGAAGGGAACAGACCAAGAGGAAGACCGAGAGGAAAATACCTGGATGGCTTGGCCACATGGCATGGACGAGACAGGAACACTGAACTGATCCACGACTCTGGTGATCGAGTGAAATGGCGAGTCATGACCGCCCATGCTTTCTGGCATGGCACATGATTGATTGATTGATGCAGGATTATGAACTGCGTCTGTAACTCCCTTCACCACAGAGCCCGTTATATACCACCAACAGAAAAGAATGTTTACATCAATCAGAAAGCCGTCAACACCAGCTCAAGACAATTATCACTTTATGGAAATACCAGAACAAATCATTATTCTGTGCCTTAGAACAAGACACACTAGATTGCGCAACCACATGTATACAAAATTCAAGATTGGAGAATCAGCCATGTGCACATGCGGATTGGTGTCGCAGACAGCAGAGCACATACTCCAAGAGTGACCGAAATATGACATATCTAGGCAAACCTTCTGGGCTAGAGAAACAACAGGGGAGGAGAAACTCTACAGACCACTGAGTGAGCTATACAAGACAGTGAAGTTCACAGAAGAGAGAACATTGCAGATATAGACAAATCTCAACTGAACGAAAGATGAAGAAGAATATGACCTACAAATTGTCATTCATACTAAAGTTGAGACTATTTGTGAACACCACCTTTGTCTGGGAAATGTTGATTCACCCGATGGACTCCTTCCCAATGACATTTCATCAGATTCAGTGTGCACAAACTGAGAATGCAATCCAGTAAACAGAAGACAATATTCATCATAATGATATGTGACTGAGCAGTGGAAAAGATTTTAAAGTGATAATTTATTATCAAAATTCTGGACAAACGACACACAAAGAAATGTTATTCATTTCAAGCTGAAATTCAAAGAAATGGACCTGTATGCCAGCCTGAGGCATCTTGAGCATGTGAGAATGTGTGTAATGTGTATGTGGTGTGATTTTAGTCACAGGCATGGGAGGAACTTAAGGCTATTGTATTACTTATAAATTGATACTCTGTAACTCTCCTCTGTAACGGGCTCTATGCTGGTCTATGCAATCACAATCAACATCCGTGCACATGGGGTATTTCCATGCATTCTCAGTCTTGCGATGCAGCAGCCACCTCAAAGTAACTCTGCTCACTGAGGATTTGGTTGTAATGTCTGTTATCCCTGAAGATGGCATTGACGTGCTTGGCCAGTCTTCACTCCCAATTTGTGTAATCGAGCTAGTGTCAGAGACTCGTTGCTATCGGTCAGCTAGATCTGCACTGGTCTTATGAGGCAGTGACCAGAAACCACTAAGTGGAACAGCCTCTGGCACTGACCGGCGCACACCAAATCATGGATAAATGATGATCACCACAGCTGTGCTCTAATAATGTGACAAATGGGTTCTTATGTCCACCGAATCTGATTCCTACTAAATGATAGTTAATTTCAAATGTCCATGACACGAGAATCCTACAGAATTATAAAAAAGTCTTCACAAATGATACTTGATGATTTGACAGGTGCACTTCCAAAACCTAAAACACTGCACAGGAAGGCAAACATGGTCAACAAATGCCGGGAGGAAGTTGCATGGGTTGGCTGAAAGACAATGCAGTTATATCCAAAACAAAAAAAAGAGATATCAGATGAATGAGGAACAAGAAGAACTATTTTGTGTCTTTGTGTGTGTGCGTGAGTGTACGTGTGGTGTAAAACTTTCTTATGTTACAGCTAATCTTACATCTGATCACCAGGCCTGCCAGGAAAGAGACAAAGCCATAGACCATGTAAAATATCATGAGCTCTTGTTTCGAGAAGAACAGCAAAGATTGATGTCAGCATTAAAGAAATGCCAAGAAGACAAGGAAGAAGCCAGTAAGAGACATCAGACTGTAGCAGAACATGTCAATAATATAGACAGGAAGTACAAGACGAATGTGAAAATACTGAAAGCTAAGAGTATTCAGGTAAGGACATTTACTATTCTTGTCAATGTTGAGATAATGGACATTATTCTCATCAGAAAGTATGCAGGAGTTAGGTAAAAGGCCATATTTTGTCAGAAACAGTATTTTATATAGGTATTGAAATAATGTTCTTCTTCTTCTTCTGTGTCTGCCGTTCACCTCCCAGTGGAGCATTGGTCCTCAGCCCACTCTCTGTAAGCCATGTATAGACTTATTCATGATTGGATGAAATTTTTAGCTAAAGTTTTCTAGAACAAACAAACTTTATTTTCAAAGGCTCTCAAATTGGGCACACAGGCCTATCTTACATTTAGCCCTTCCAGTCACTCACCTTTTGTACATCAATTAACTAATTTGCATGTTACATTCACATAAGGAAATAAACATTGCCAAATGAAAGTTATGAACATAAACAATACATATTACCATGTTTTAGGTAGCCAGTCTGATGCCAGCCTCCCTTAGTTACCTCTTGCATCATGCGTGGAAGGAGAGATTAGAGAACTCTAGTCAATCAAGAAGTGACCACAAGATGCTGGTCCTGGATATAAATTGTAAAAAGACACAGATTATGGTTGTCATTAAGAAGAACGAAATACCACAATGTAATATACAGGTAAATGGGCATATTCTTAAGCAAGTGAGTCGGTACAATTATCTCGGAACAGTCATAACATCTGACGGGAGATGCCTTGAAGAGATTAGAAGAAGAATCGATGGGAAGAAGTTCTAATTCATGTTGTCACTCCTTGTAGCTCCAGACAGCTCTTGAGTTCAGGCACTATCTCCACTGTTACGTTAACATTGTCTGATCCAACCATTAACTACTTTACAGAAACAACTATGTGCATTAGAAAATATTCATGAATTTGTCACGATAGCAATTTAGTAACAAGTGTTTTATATTACCTGGCTATAGATACCATACCCAGGTCCCAGAAACATTGCCAGCCTGAAGTCACATGATCAGGACCTAGACAGAGCCGCACCTAGCCAAGGCAGGTTACAAAACTTCTTCGTTCGCTGATGTTGTTTAGTTTAATTAAATGTAATTGTGTTTTGCCTGTTTGCAGCAGAGCTGTGATATTTATGCCTTTTGGCGACACATCTGACTTCTTGTCTGCATTTGTTGACCAATTTAGCCTTCCCAGGCATTTATTTGTGTTTATTGCTGCACTTGCATGAGCCAGCTCTGTGACGAAGGAGTTACAGATGCAATTTATAATCCTGCATATACATGATTCTCTGAAGCTCTGCCCAGGCATTGTGATGGAATATTGGCCACATTCCAACTCACACACTTTGGTCTGTCAAGGACTGCAAGGTGCCACTCTCTCACAATCCTGCATATTGTGTTGGAAACACAGCTGCAGGTGATTTGACGGCAGGACACTTTGTATTAGTCTTTCCTCTTCAGCCTGAGGAGGCGCATAGGACAGAAGTCATGGCTCTCCATGTCCGCGCGGTTCGCTGCTACCTGTTGTAGATCTTGGATGTTCACTTGGCCGTTGAATGAGCCTTCTCTGATAATGGTTATACGCAGGGTCTCTCTTGGTCTTCCCCGTTTTCTTTTCCCTACTGGTGACCATATGAGGGCTTGATAGGGGAGTCTTGTCTTGTCCATTCTGAGTACATGGTCGATGTAGTTCCAACAGCGTTTTCTTATAAAATTGGATACAATATCTTGCTTAGTCTCTTGTCTTATTTGCGCATTGGTTTTGGAATCTGTCCACTGGATGTTTAGAATTCTTCTAAGACATTTGATCTCAAAATTGTCTGATTTTTTATCTAAAGCTACCGTTGATTTCCAACTTTCACATCCATACGTTAACACTGGAATCACACAAGAGTTGAAGATTTTAAGTTTCGTATGTTGGCTGAGTGACTTTGACTTCCAGATGTTTAACAGTTTATTGAAGGCACCAGATGCCAGTGAGGCTCTAGATAATATTTCTGGTGATGAGTCCCCTGTAGATGTCATTTTGCTTCCTAGGTGTACACTTTGTGTTGGTTTTCATATAATGATATGAGTACCAGTCGCTCAGCAAGTAATGACAAACAACTGAACATAAACTTGCCAACAAATCACAGACAACCAAACAATGCTGGGGTTGTCTGCAACGTCCTGTAAAGGATATGCAACTCACATTTGCTGCATCAGAAGCCATGGTATAGCATTGGTTAGTATTCTTGCCTGCCAGCTCAAAATCACCTGCAGCTGATTGTGAATGTGAGACTGAGAATCACCTGCAGCTGATTGTGAATGTGAGACTGAGAATCACCTGCAGCTGATTGTGAATGTGAGACTAAGAATCACCTGCAGCTAATTGTGAATGTGAGACTGAGAATCACCTGCAGCTGATTGTGAATGTGAGACTGAGAATCACCTGCAGCTGATTGTGAATGTGAGACTGAGAATCACATTTGCTAGCCCTTCACTGTAGCGCCAGCTTAGATACGTTAGGGAATTTGAAATATGTAAGCATAATTTTCTGAAATATGTAAGCATACTTTTTCTGAAATATGTAAGCATACTTTTCTTAAATATGTAAGCATAATCTTATGAAATATGTAAGCATACTTTTCTTAAATATGTAAGTATAATCTTATGAAATATGTAAGTATACTTTTCTGAAATATGTAAGCATAATTTTCTGTCATTACAGTGGATGCATTAGAAGACATCAAATGTGTAAGGTTTATTTCATGTCATTCCTGTGGATACGTTATGAGACATCCGGTATGAAATATCCTGAAATATGTCAGCATAGCCAGTGTTTGTGCTGAAGAGCTAGTGAACACAATTTGCAGTCCCACATGCCACGTTCAAAATCAGCTGGAGGAATTTGAAATCAGACCGCTCTGGTTGATTTTAACAATGGTATGAACATGGACCGTTCAGAATTCAATGGCAAACTACTGAACATAAACGTGCCTTCTAAATCACAAACAGCCAACAAATGCTGGGATTGATTGTTACATCCTGTAAAAGAGATGCAACTAACTTTTTCTTCTTCTTCTTCTGCTTTCTTCCAGAATGTTATTTTAAACGTAATTATGTTGTACCTGTTTACAGCAGAGCTACGATATTTGGACCTTTTGGACTACACATCCGACGTCTTCAGGCATTTGTTACCTTCCCAGCAACTAATTTCTTTTTAACTTCTCTAAAATTTAATGACCTTGAAATTACGCTTACACATTTGATGTCTTCTAATGTATGCAGTGTAAATGGTATGCTTACACATTTGATGTCTACTAGTGTATGCAGTGTAAATGTTATGCTTACACATGTGATGTCTACTAATGTATGCAGTGTAAATGTTATGCTTACACATTTGATGTCTACTAATGTATGCAGTGTAAATGTTATGCTTACACATTTGATGTCTACTAATGTATGCAGTGTAAATGTTATGCTTACACATTTGATGTCTACTAATGTATGCAGTGTAAATGGTATGCTTACACATTTGATGTCTACTAATGTATGCAGTGTAAATGTTATGCTTACACATTTGATGTCTACTAATATATGCAGTGTAAATGTTATGCTTACACATTTGATGTCTACTAATATATGCAGTGTCAATGTTATGCTTACACAGTGATGTCTACTAATGTATGCAGTGTAAATGTTATGCTTACACATTTGATGTCTACTAATGTATGCAGTGTAAATGTTATGCTTTACACATTTGATGTCTACTAATGTATGCAGTGTAAATGTTATGCTTACACATTTGATGTCTACTAATGTATGCAGTGTAAATGTTATGCTTACACATTTGATGTTTACTAATGTGTCCACTTACATGATACATTTACACAGTTGATGTCCCATAACTGACCCACCGAAACGACATGAAATTATGGATACTAACATGAAACTTTGTTCACATTCGGATGTAACCAATATTACATGATGCAGTGACACATCGACATTGTCTATGTTATAACTGTCAACAGATGTCAAGATTGAAGCTCTTACCATGACCTTCATTCCCATTATAGGTGACCCACTGACACATATCTGCAGTGCCTGTACACCAATGCCTGCACCTGTTGTAGGCAAAGAGATTATCGATATCTTCAATGTCAAAGCGAAGACGAACATCAGATCTGCTCTCTCGCAGTAAGTTGTGTCTGATTCCTCTCACATCTTTCTTTTCCTCACTATCTTGCTTCATATTCCCTTCTCTCACATCTTTCTTAGCCTCACACACTGGTCACTTATTCTGTCTCTCACATCTTTATTTCCCTCACATGCTTGTCTCTTCTCACCTTCTCTCACATTTTCTTTCCCTCACACACTTGTCTATCTCACCTTCTCTCACATTTTTCTTTCCCTCACACACTTGTCTATTCTCACCTTCTCTCACATCTTTCTTTCTTTTATACGCATGTTTCTTCTCATAGTCTCTCGCATCTTTCCCTCACACTCTTGTGTCTTCTCACCTTTCTCTCACACAACAGATTGTAGTCAAGAGTTTATCTTCACTCCACACTGATATCTCCACAAGTTTGTGTGCTAAGTGTGTCAATGAGCATGATCAAAAAAGTTTGAGGCGAGTTCTGTACATAGACAGTGGACTGGATCAATGCGGAGGTTTGTTGTCCGTAGAGTCACCTTCACCCTTTGTTCCAGGATACGCAGGAGTTGAGGAAAATGAATGACCTGATAAACTTACGGGCTCTGCATCCCCTGCAGATGGCCAGTCTATGGATCATACTGATGTTATTAATGCTCTTAGAAAGATGTCAAGAGTGGAGGACTTTGACACCAGTGAGTCCACATCGTTGTCCAGAATGAGAGACTTGGGAGTAAGAACTGGCACAACCAGAAACAAGAGTCGCACAGGGACAATGAGTTACCTCATCAACCAACACAGAACTGGCACTATTAGCCACCAGATGCTGATGCATATGTTGGGGGGGGGGGGGGGGGGGGAGGAATTTGAACCCCAATGGACATGTCCGGAGTGCAAAGGTGATACTCTGACAGATAACTAACATCTCCATAGATAAATACACACATATTGTGTGGCGCTCATAGAAGTGAGAAGAAGGAAGAAGAGACTAGAGCACGCACTAGACAACATAAAAATAAGCTGTAGTTACTGACTGGAATTCCAACCTGTCACATCCAAGTTGTGACACCACCTCACTGTAGGAACCAGTGCACTTGAACGCATATTGAACTACATCCATCATGTGCCATGCCGGTAAGCATGGGCGGTCATGTTCTGCCATCTCACTCGATCACTAGAGTCAGCTCCTTGTTCCTGTCTCAACCATGCAACGTGGCCAAGCCATCCAGGTATTTACTTCTCGGTCTTCCCCTTGGTCTCTTCCCTTCGATCTTGCCAGTTGTCACCAAGTTCTCCAAGTCATTTCATCTCATAACATGCCCAAACAATTTAGACTGTCTACGTCTAATGACTCTAATCAGTTTACGATCTCATTTGTTTCTTGAAGGACTTGTTCATTAGTTTTTCTGTCTATCCATGGTATTCTTTGCATTTTCCTCAGAAACCACATTTCCACAGCCATCAGCTGTTTTTCAGCTTGACTGCTCATTGTCTACGCTTCACATTCATACAAAAGTACAGTTTTCTATGTAGCACTTCAACACTCTTTGTCTCGTTTCATTTGACATCTTGTTATTGGTCAGTATGTTTTTCATCTTGCAAAAGGCTACCTTCACAATGACAATTCTTGTTATAATCTCTTCAAGGCATCACCAATCAGGAAAGCAGCAGTCATCTTGAGCCTTTTGGCATCTCCATAGAACTTGTCCTCAAATGGAGAGAGTGTAGACCAAAGTAACTTTCTGTGTTCTGCATTTGTTGAACACTTACAGTAAATGTGTTTTCATAATTTAACCAGTTCCACAGTTAGTGTCGTTTTATGCTAGTGCTCTTACCACTATACCACCGTGGCTCTCGGAAGAGATTTAACAATCATCATCAAGAGTCTTCTGGAAGGAATTCACATGGGTAGAGTTGAGTTGAGTTAAGAACCGACATCACTGCACTCAGGACATTCCCATATGTGCTCCATCCCCTCGTTCAACTGCCAGCTAAGAGTCATACTAGTAATCGTTCCCACCTCTATCTGATTAAAAGTTCTCCTGGTCTTCCCTCTCAGTTTTGAAATTCTTCCAGAACCACTGCCGATCCCCCGCAATCTCATTCTTTCCACATATGGGTTCTCAAACTGTTCCTCCGCCTTCTCCACCTGGTCCCACAAGCGCACGACCACCTCCCCCTTGTCCATAGGCAAAATTACCACCAAGAGGTGCATTCCCTGCTAGCCTATCAGCCTGTTCATTCCCCCGTACACCCGCATGGCCAGGGCAAAATATCCATACAATTCTCACGATCTGTGACCTCTGAAGCGACGAGAGCCATTCCACACGAAACATTCCTTTCTCCACCTTGCTAAGCATACTCTTTGAATCCGTAATGAATACAACGTGTGTTGCAGTAGTCTCCTCTAGCCACCGGAATGCCGCTGTTACTGCCTCCACCTCCATTCTCATGCTGGAGGTCGTAGTCTCATATGCCAGACTCTCCTTTTTCAAGACTCGCCCATTAGCCTTTGCAATAAAGCCCCAGCCACTACGTCTGTTTCTCACCACTGACCCATCAGGTGTAGATGACTATGTCACCTTGATGTGTGTTGCTCTGGATCAGCTGTTGCACTTCAAACTCAGTGCGGCCCGCTGCCCATTCTCTGCACTCACGACCCAGTGTTATTATTACATTGTGCCAGTCCGTCATGTCTTCCGGAACTTCAACCCACTCTCTTTCACGATTGATGGTCTCTAGATCACACACCTGACTTATAGAAAGTTCTGCCTGTGCCATCCAGGACCTGCCTCGTCTTAGTCTATGACCCTTAACCATATCCATTGCTGCATGCAGCGGGTGATCCCTGTCTGCGGCAACTCTCAGGTACCATTTGGCCTGAAGGACCCTATGCCTATCCGTCATTGTTGGTAGCGCCAGGATATGCCTCATGCATATAATTGGTGTGTCCTTTGTGCACCCCAGGATTAACCGCATGGCAGCATTCTGTATGCGCTCCAACCTTTCAAGCTGGCTCTTTGATACTGTCAGCAGCCCCAAACCATACTCAATGACAGAAATTATTAACTGCTGAAAGAGCCTGTACAGCATCCTCTGATCTACCCCGGTTGCTGCCATAGCCCTCAATGCATTAAGTCCCCTACCAGCCTTCACCACCAAAGCCTCCACATGATCCTTAAAAGACAAACACCTGTCAAAGGTGATACCCAAGTACTTCAATTTACTCTCTCGACTAAGAGGACATCCATTCAACATAATACCTGGGACATCTGCCTTGACGATCCGGTTATCCAGGAGTACCACACAACCGATGCCTTGTCTGGGTTATAATGACTCCTGCGTCCCTGCACCAATCCCCCACCCTGTTTACCGCCACCTGTAAGTCTTTCGCCAAACTGGCCCTGTCTCTGCCCTGTCTGTACACCAGCACATCATCTGCAAATGTCAAGATTCTACTCACACCTGGTGTCTCAATAGCTGCGATTTTGCTGGTGTAGACATTAAAGATCACTGGGGACAAGGCAGATCCTGCGGCAACCCAGGTGTAATAGTGCAGGGGTCAGAAGTCCAGGAACCCATGCGCAGTGCAACTTACGCTCATAAAGTACTGCCGCAACCCATCTAACAAGGCAAGGGCTGACCTCCATGTCCAACAGTGTGTGTATTAACCGATCATACCCAACCCTGTATACGCATCCTCCAGGTCAAGAGCTACCGCCACTGTCTCCTTTTTATCCTGGAAGCCCTCATAGACATCGAATGCAAAAGTTGCAGCATTGGCCAGATGTCCTTTCCCAGCCGGTAGCTCCTGAGTCCTTGGGGAAGCAGATTCTGACTTTCCAAATGTTGCTGGAGCCTGCTTGCTACTATTTCTCGAGGACTTGCATACGTGTTTTGCAGGGTTATGATTCGGTATCCATTAAGTCAGGAGTGATCCTTTACCTGGCTATGGGGAGAGGGACCAGGTAGCTATGCAGCCAATTGTGGGGTATTTCCGCCGTATTGATGCTTAGGTTGAAACAAAGAGCCATCTCCTCCAAGTCCCCATCATTTATGTTCCTCATATGGGAGTACCTCACCCATCTGGACCTGGCGCTGTGTCTTTAGCCCGCTTCAGTACCCGTCTAATGTCCTCCACTTTAATCTCACAGTCCTCCTTCCTAGTGACCCGTGACAAGCTTCTCTGACGTTATCTCTAATAGCCCTATCTTGCTGATCCGTCTGTTTTAAAAATCAGCAAGAAAAGCCTCCCCTTTGTCCTTGTCAGTTGTCATAGGTCGGTTGTTATCATCATAAACGGTAGCCATGTGTACCAGGCATCACCTGTCTCTTCATCTGCCGGTGCAGCCTCCAGAATTTCCCAATGTCACATCCCCACCGACTTCATTGATAAACTGTTCCCACTTAATCCTCTTTGCCTCTGCTGCCTGGAGTTTGAAATCCTGCACCTTTACTTTTTTATACCTTTCAGCCTCTTCCAATTCTGTGTCACTGAATTGGTTGCTCTCCACACCCTCTGCCAATTCCTTATGGCCACCCTCTTTTCCCTCCATGAATTCTCCACCTCTGGTGTCCACCATGGTGGTTGGGTACAGATTCACATGGGTAGAGAAACATGCAAATGCAAAAACTGGAAGTATAGAACTGGAAGACAAAGAAGTTTGATTGACTTAGGTTTCAGGCGGGGATGAAAAAAAGGAGAACAAATGTGTGTGTGGTAGCTGTTCCAGTCTTGTTTTCTGTCATGAAGTTAAAGCGATATGATGATGATGATTAATATAACATATGCGTACATATGTAAGTGCACACACATATATAGATACTTTTTCTTTCAGTCAGGTTCCAGAAAATATGATTGCGGCACTAGAACATTCTCTTGATCGGTTGTCTGAGCACATAAAGTCAGTGGCTGCTAAAGGTCCAAACCCAGCTTCACCCTCAGCCTCAGCCTCAAGTAGATCAGATTCAGCCTCAGCCTCATGCAGACCAGGCTCCAGTAAATACAAAAGTCCCAGACAGCAAGAATCTGATGATGATGTTGTTGTCAGAGACAGGCAAACAAGCTGTCACATCTGCAGCGAGGCGTTCACCAAGAACATGGCTGTGCTAGACAAGCATCTTCAACAGTATCATCACTCTCATCATAGCCACAACAACTTCAGAGAGTTGCCTCAGCAGCAAAGGTCACACCCTCAGCTAGATAAAGTGGATCTCTTTGATTCTGACTGGTATCAACACTCACCGTTGAGTTCGAACAAGTCATCTCCTGTGAGTCAAACAAGCTCCAAGACTCATTTGAAACCAGTTGCCAGGAAACAACAAATGCCAGCATCAAATACACAAAATTATCCCCAGAATGAGACAACAACAGCAAGAATTACGCCGACAAAATTAGAAGCAACTTGTGAAGATAATGAGGAGTTTCCAGGATTACCTCCAGCTCGTGATGAAAGAAAATGTGTTGAAGCCAGAGTTAGATTAGAAAATTGGACACAGACCGGAGAAATGCCATGGAAGTCACCAAGAAAAAAGTCTGCTGCTAAGCTTCATGATGCAGATGATTTTATTAAACCTGGATTAGATGCTGAACAGTGGGCTGGCAAACAGAGAGATAACTCTCATTTATTAACTAAAGATAACTCTCATTTCTTAACTAACAGCAGCAAACCTTCTAATGTTACCAAACAGGAACTGCATCATTGCAACCGTACTCGAGTTCCCAGTGATAGCTCATCGGAGTTTAGTGTCTCTTCTGATGATAGCACAAGTTTTATAACCCTTCAATCAGACATCGACCCCATCGCAGCAAGAACTCATTTCAATTCCTTAAAATTCTCAAAAACTGATAACACAGCTTCTATGCATAAAGATGATCATCTGTGTACAGATGAACAAGTATTTAGGGAGAAGAAACAGCAGACTCAAAACTCTGAATGTAACATTCATGTTGAATTTGGGTCACAGATGCCTGTCTATGTTGAGAGGAGTGAGCATGCTCCTGTGCAAACACTTTCTGCTGATTACAGTCGGAGATGCCTGACGCCACCAGCTTCTTCAGTGGTGACAAAAGTTAAGGTGACTGACAACATGAGAACTAGAAACGAAGATAACAGTGGCATTCAGTGGAAGACCATCGGGGGACCATTAGCCTTTGATCTTCCAAGGGATGTTGCCAGGAGCAGGAGAAACGATGAACATGAGCAGTCCTCCAGGTTACATTCCAGATCTAATTCCTCACAACCAAATTCACATCTCAAGGCAAATTCAAGATCTAGGTCAGCAGAAAGAAATCATGGAGACTTGGTTATGAAATCATTGGAATTTTCCTCAGATGCATATAAAATAAATCAAGGTACTGAGCAGACTAATTTGTGGAGGTATAAAAGTTTAGAGGAATTGATTCCCAGCCTGAATCAACCGAATTTTGAGATGAAACATGTGAAGTCAGATAAGAGTAGTGACACAGAGAGAAAGAAAATACATGCAGACTATAATCATGTTCCAGTTATAGCGATGACGTCCAAGTTTTGGGAACAACAGTCTGTGGATGATACACTAGAGCCAAATGGGCATCATGATCACAAACAATTCAATGTAAGACAGCCAGGTTATTCACAATTTCATAGTGAAACCAAACACAAAAAAGAAACTGAAGAATGTATCAGTCCAGTCTTAAATAAATATAGCAGTTCAGGAAGGCATAACATATCCAAAAGCCACAAAAAACAGTTATCTGGCAACAAGATGAATGTTGAATGTCAAGCCAGGAGTCACACTGAGTGTGATTTACCTACTCAACCATCAGTCAAAAGAAGGTCAAGGCATTGTACAAGAGATGTGGCAGGCCTACGACGAAGTTTAGAAGAGGAACAGCTGTCTCAATATTATTATGATTCTTTTCCACATGAAGATGCCAGGAACTCAAAAATGACTCGGGCATTTTCAGAACAATCTCTACATACTATACAGTGTGAGAATGGTTTTTCGCAAGATCAAGGCCAAGACCCTGGAAGCCATATTGATAACCTTGTATCTACATATACATCTTCCCATTTGCGACCTTTTCTGTATGATGAGCATTTTTAGTTTCAGATAAAAGAGAAGTTACGTATGGGAGTAGTCAAAAAACATATGTTATCTGTGTTGAGTTGAGCTGAGCTAAGAACATCACTGTACTCAGGACATTCCCACACATGCTCCGTCCCCTGATTCAATGGCCAGTGAAGAGTCATACTGCTAATGATCCCAATTGCCATCTGATTCTAAATTCTCCCGGTCTTCCCTCTCAATTTTGACATTTATCCAGAACCCCTGCCGAACCCCCGCCATATCATTGCCTCCACATATGGGTTCTCAGTCTCTTCCACCACTTTCTACACCTAAATGTTGTCTGAAAGTTGATAATGTTGTAATGATGTGAAAAATATTGTACTCAGTTATATGTGATATAGTGGGTATGCTAGCGAAGTTGACAGTGAACTGTCTTGGTAATGTCATGAGCACAGAGAGGCGAGTTTGATTCCTGGGCTCTTCATCAGTAAAAGTGAAGGAAAGATTAGCCACAGATTCCTCTGTGCACTCAGGTGTACACAATGTGATGACATTATCACATCACAGGGACATAGTGAAACACTGCTTCGGGAAAGATGATGATTATATGTGATGTGGAAGTCAGAATGTAGAAGCTGTGATGTGGCAGTCAGGATGTGGAAGCTATGACAGCGTGAATGCTTGCCTCCATGCCCAGTGGTCCTGTGTTTGAATCAGCATCAGACCAGATATTGTAACAGTGACCAGAGCTGGCAGGTCCACCCAGCCCTACATGGCTACAGGGCTACCCAGCCCTACATGCCTACCAGCTCCACTCAGCCCTACATGGCTACCAGGTCCATCCAGCCCTACCTGGCTACAGGTCATGACCTGGGATGTACAGGCAGCCAACGAGACACTGATTACATCAGCCTGTGAGTGCTGGTTGGTCTGTACAGACATGGGGCTAGCACCATATCCCCAATACATCTTCTGGTGTGTGAACGGGTTCTTACTGACTTTACTTATATGTAATATATGTGAGTGATGTAACACATGTGGTCATCTGATAATATATGTTGGTATATAAAACATTTGTCATCTGATAATATATGTGGGTGATGTAAAACATATCATCTGATAATATATGTGGGCGATGTAAACCATATCATGTGATAATATATGTGGGTGATGTAAATCATGTCATCTGATCATATACATGGTTAATGTAAAACATGTCATCTGATCATATACATGGTTAATGTAAAACATGTCATCTGATCATATACATGGTTAATGTAAAACATGTCATCTGATCATATACATGGTTAATGTAAAACATGTCATCTGATCATATATGTGGGTATGTAAAACATGTCATCTGATCATATACATGGTTAATGTAAAACATGTCATCTGATCATATATGTGGGTATGTAAAACATGTCATCTGATCATATACATGGTTAGTGTAAAACATGTCATCTGATCATATACATGGTTAGTGTAAAACATGTCATCTGATCATATACATGGTTAGTGTAAAACATGTCATCTGATCATATACATGGTTAGTGTAAAAACATGTCATCTGATCATATAACATGGTTAGTGTAAAACATGTCATCTGATCATATACATGGGTTAGTGTAAAACATGTCATCTGATCATATACATGGTTAATGTAAAACATGTCATCTGATCATATACATGGTTAGTGTTAAAACATGTCATCTGATCATATACATGGTTAGTGTAATAAAACATGTCATCTGATCATATACATGGTTAGTGTAAAAAATGTCATCTGATCATATACATGGTTAGTGTAAAACATGTCATCTGATCATATACATGGTTAATGTAAAACATGTCATCTGATCATATACATGGTTAGTGTAAAACATGTCATCTGATCATATACATGGTTAGTGTAAAACATGTCATCTGATCATATACATGGTTAGTGTTAAAACACTGTCATTACTGATCATTATACATGTGGTGATGTAAAACATGTCATATGATCCTATACATGGGTGATGGTAAAAATGTCATTGATCATGGCATGTCATCTGATCATATACATGGGTGATGTATAAACATGTCATCTGATCATATACATGGCGTGATGTAAAACATGTCATCTGATCATATACATGGTTAGGTGTAAAACATGTCATCTGATCATATACGTGGGTATGTAAAACATGTCATCTGATCATATACATGGTTAGTGTAAAACATGTCATCTGATCATATACATGGTTAGTGTAAAACATGTCATCTGATCATATACATGGGTTAGTGTAAAACATGTCATCTGATCATATACCATGGTTAGTGTAAAAACATGTCATCTGATCATATACATGGTTAGTGTAAAACATGTCATCTGATCATATACATGGTTAGTGTAACAAACATGTCATCTGATCATATACATGGTTAGTGTAAAACATGTCATCTGATCATATACATGGGTTAGTGTAAAACATGTCATCTGATCATATACATGGTGTAGTGTAAAACATGTCATCCTGATCATATACATGGTAGTGTAAAACATGTCATCTGATCATATACATGGGTTAGTGTAAAACATGTCATCTGATCATATACATGGTTAGTGTAAAACCTGTCATCTGATCATATACATGGTTAGTGTAAAACATGTCATCTGATCATATGTACATGGATAGTGTAATCTGTCATTGATGGTAGCTGCCCACATGGTAGTGTAAAACATGTCATCTGATCATATACATGGTTAGTGTAAAACATGTCATTGATCATATACATGGGTGATGTAAAACATGTCATCTGATCATATACATGGGTGATGTAAAACATGTCATCTGATCATATACATGGGTGATGTAAAACATGTCATCTGATCATATACATGGGTGATGTAAAACATGTCATCTGATCATATACAGGGTGATGTAAAAACATGTCATCTGATCATATATGTGGGTATGTAAAACATGTCATCTGATCATATACATGGTTAGTGTAAAACATGTCATCTGATCATATTACATGTTAGTGTAAAACCATGTCATCTGATCATATACATGGTTAGTGTAAAACATGTCATCTGATCATATACATGGTTAGTGTAAAACATGTCATCTGATCATATACATGGTTAGTGTAAAACATGTCATCTGATCATATACATGGTTAGTGTAAAACATGTCATCTGATCATATATGTGGGTATGTAAAACATGTCATCTGATCATATATGTGGGTATGTAAAACATGTCATCTGATCATATATGTGGGTATGTAAAACATGTCATCGATCATATATGTGGGTATGTAAAAACATGTCATCTGATCATATACATGGTTAGTGTAAAACATGTCATCTGATCATATATGTGGGTATGTAAAACATGTCATCTGATCATATACATGGTTAATGTAAAACATGTCATCTGATCATATACATGGTTAGTGTAAAACATGTCATCTGATCATATACATGGGTGATGTCATTAAACATGTCATCTGATCATATACATGGTTAATGTAAAACATGTCATGTGATCATATACATGGTAAATGTAAAAACATGTCATCTGATCATATATATGTGGGTATGTAAAACATGTCATCTGATCATATATGTGGGTATGTAAAACATGTCATCTGATCATATACAGGGTTAGTGTAAAAACATGTCATCTGATCATATACATGGTTAGTGTATAAAAACATGTCATCTGGATCATATACATGGTTAGTGTAAAACATGTCATCTGATCATATACATGGTTAGTGTAAAACATGTCATCTGATCATATACATGGTTAGTGTAAAAACATGTCATCTGATCATATACATGGTTAGTGTAAAACATGTCATCTGATCATTACATGGTAGTGTAAAACATGTCATTCTGATCATATACATGGGTGATGTAAAACATGTCATCTGATCATATACATGGTTAGTGTAAAAACATGTCATCTGATCATATACATGGTTAGTGTAAAACATGTCATCTGATCATATACTGGTGTAGTGTAAAACATGTCATCTGATCATATACATGGTTAGTGTAAAACATGTCATCTGATCATATACATGGGTGATGTAAAACATGTCATCTGATCATATACATGGGTGATGTAAAACATGTCATCTGATCATATACATGGGTGATGTAAAACATGTCATCTGATCATATATGTGGATGATGTAAAACATGTCATCTGATCATATACATGGTTAATGTAAAACATGTCATCTGATCATATATGTGGGTATGTAAAACATGTATTGATCATATACTGGTAGTGTAAAACATGTCATTGATCATATACATGGTTAGTGTAAAACATGTCATCTGATCATATACATGGTTAGTGTAAAACATGTCATCTGATCATATACATGGTTAGTGTAAAACATGTCATCTGATCATATACATGGTTAGTGTAAAACATGTCATCTGATCATATACATGGTTAATGTAAAACATGTCATCTGATCATATACATGGTTAGTGTAAAACATGTCATCTGATCATATACATGGTTAGTGTAAAACATGTCATCTGATCATATACATGGTTAGTGTAAAACATGTCATCTGATCATATACATGGTTAGTGTAAAACATGTCATCTGATCATATACATGGGTGATGTAAAACATGTCATCTGATCATATACATGGTTAGTGTAAAACATGTCATCTGATCATATACATGGTTAGTGTAAAACATGTCATCTGATCATATACATGGTTAGTGTAAAACATGTCATCTGATCATATACATGGGTGATGTAAAACATGTCATCTGATCATATACATGGGTGATGTAAAACATGTCATCTGATCATATACATGGGTGATGTAACAACGCTGTCATCTGATCATATATGTGGATGAGTGTATGAAACATGTGCATCATGATCATATACATGGTTGTGTAAAACATGTCATCTGATCATATTACATGGTTAGTGTAAAACATGTCATTGATCATATACATGGTTAGTGTTTAAAACATGTCATCTGATCATATACATGGTAGTGTAAAACATGTCATCTGATCTATACATGGTTAGTGTAAAACATGTCATCTGATCATATACATGGGTGAGGTAAAACATGTCATCTGATCATATACATGGTAGTGTACAAACATGTCATCTGATCATATACATGGTTAATGTAAAACATGTCATCTGATCAATACATGGTTGAGTGTAAAACATGTCATCTGATCATATACATGGATGATGTATCATATTAAAAGACATGTCATCTGATCATATACATGGATGATG
The DNA here is from genome assembly GCA_014155875.1 of Cepaea nemoralis. Taxonomy (NCBI): domain Eukaryota; kingdom Metazoa; phylum Mollusca; class Gastropoda; order Stylommatophora; family Helicidae; genus Cepaea; species Cepaea nemoralis. Next base: position 574,770 of record JACEFZ010009130.1, read on the forward strand.
TTAAAACATGTCATCTGATCATATACATGGATGATGTAAACATGTCATCTGATCATATATGTGATGATGTAAAACATGTCATCTGATCATATATGTGGTATGTAAAACATGTCATCATGATCATATACATGGATGAGTAAAACATGTCATCTGATCATATACATGGATGATGTAAAACATGTCATCTGATCATATATGTGGATGATGTAAAAACATGTCATCTGATCATATACATGATGATGATGTAAAAACATGTCATCTGATCATATACATGGAGATGTAAAACAGTCATCTGATCATATACATGGATGATGTAAAACATGTCATCTGATCATATATGTGGATGATGTAAAACATGTACATCTGATCATATACATGGATGATGTAAAACATGTCATCTGATCATATATGTGGATGATGTAAAAACACTGTCATCTGATCATATACATGGGTGATGAAAACATGTCATCTGACTCATTACATGGCGTGATGTAAACAACATGTCATCTGATCATTATATGCGGATGACTCGCGCTAAACACATGTCATCTGCTAATATACCGGGTGATGTAAAACATGTCATCTGATCATATACATGGATGATGTAAAACATGTCATTGATCATATACATGGATGATGTAAAACATGTCATCTGATCATATATAGTGGATGATGTAAAAACATGTCATCTGATCATATATGTGGATGATGAAACATGTCATCTGATATATACATGGATGATGTAAAAAATGTCATCTGATCAAACATGGATGATTAAAACATGTCATCTGAGTCATATCATGGTGATGTAAAACATGTCATTGATCATATAGTGGATGTGTAAAACATGTCATCTGATCATATACATGGTGATTATCATATCGATATGAAACAGGACTGCAAATTTAGTAGATTGTTACACCACAGTGAACAACTAGGGTTAGAATTAAATTGTAAAAAGACACAGATTATGGTTGTCACTAGGAAGGACGAAATACCACAATGTAATATACAAGTAAATGGGAATATTCTTCAACAAGTGAATAGGTACAATTATCTCGGAACAGTAATAACATCTGAATGGGAGATGCCTTGAAGAGATTAGAATAGAATCGCCATGGCAAAAGTAGCCTTAGCAAGATGAAAAACATATTGACCAATAAAAAGATGTCAATTGATACGAGAAAAAGAGTGTGTGAGATGCTACATTGAACCTGTACTTTTATATGGATGTGAAGCGTGGACAATGAGCAGTCAGGCTGAAAACATCTGATGGCTGTAGAGATGTGGTTTCTGAGGAAAATGCAAAGAATACCATGGACAGCCAGAAAGACCAATGAACAAGTCCTTCAAGAAACAAATGAAGATCGTAAATTGATTAGAGAAATTAGACGTAGACAGTCAAAATTGTTTGGGCATGTTATGAGAAGAAATGGATTGGAGAATTTGGTGACAACTGGTAAGATCGAGGGGAACAGACCAAGGGAAGACCTAGAAGCAAGTACCTGGATGGCTTGGCCTTGTGGCATGGTCGAGTACAGAAACACGGAGCTGATCCACGACTCTGGTGATCGAGTGAGATGGCAGAACATGACCGCCCACGCTTACCGGCATGGCACATGATGGATGGATGGATGTAAAACATGTCATCTGATCATATATGTGGGTATGTAAAACATGTCATCTGATCATATATGTGGGTGATGTAAAACATGTAATCTGATCATATATGTGGGTATGTAAAACATGTCATCTGATCATATATGTGGGTGATGTAAAACATGTCATCTGATCATATATGTGGGTATGTAAAACATGTCATCTGATCATATATGTGGGTGATGTAAAACATGTAATCTGATCATATATGTGGGTGATGTAAAACATGTCATCTGATAATATTTGTGGGTGATGTAAAACATGTCATCTGATAATATATGTGGATGTAAAACATGTCATCTGATCATATACATGGGTGATGTAAAACATGTCATCTGATCATATACATGGGTGATGTAAAACATGTCATCTGATCATACATGGGTGATGTAAAACATATGTCACCTGATAATATTTGTGGGTGATGTAAAACATATGTCATCTGATCATATACATGGGTGATGTAAAACATGTCATCTGATCATATACATGGGTGATGTAAAACATGTCATCTGATCATACATGGGTGATGTAAAACATATGTCATCTGATAATATTTTGGGTGATGTAAAACATGTAATCTGATAATATATGTGGATGTAAAACACATGTAATTTGATAATTGTATAAAAATATTAGTTTTCTTTCATCTTCCTTTCTTCCTTCTTCTTCTTCTTCTCCACCTGTTATTACCCTTCTTCTCCTTCTCTTCCTCCTCCATTCTCCTTCTTCCTTCCTCGTTTCTTCTGTTCATTTGCTGTTATTCTACTAATGTCTCCACAAAAGTTCCAGTTATTTTTATGTATGTTTCTGTGGCCAAGTGGTTGCGGACACAATTCATAATCCCAGATACCGCATTAACAACACAGCTGTGGGCAATTTGGCAGCAGACCACCTTGCATTGATTTTCATACAATGGTATGAATGCTGGTCATTCAGAAATCAATGGCAAACTATTGAACGTAAACTTGCCAAGAAATCATAAACAGCCAAACAATGCTGGGGTTGACTGCGACATCCTGTACATAATATGCAACTAACTTTTTTTTCTGTACGTGATGAGCGTATAATGTTCTCTTCTGAAATAACCTTAACTATTTAAAGAGGCCCTTGTAGGCCAGGGCCACTGTGTTTGCTACAGTTTCTATGTAATGGTATACTGAGTTCTGATGATATTGAATGGAACAGATGAACATTTATAAATGTATTTAAACCGATCAGTGTCAAACAAAATAAAAGCGTTGGCACCAACAAACAAAACTAGATTAGTGAACATAGGAAGTGCTTTGTGTGCCGTAGGTCTGATTTAAAAGTTGTTAATATGGCAGCAAGACATGTTGTATTAAATATCATGTTAACGTGGGTTGCATAGGGGAAACTACTGTATTGATCTTTTAACTATAGTTTGATTTATCAAGCCCGTGTCAGTTACGGGAAGTTTGAATAAGATGATTTATGATCCTGTGGCACTGAATCATGAAGGTGTTCAAGCTTCCCCCTTATAGTTCTGATCTTGCTCTTTCGGACTTTTCGCCCTTTTTGGTCCCCTCAGTGCAGCCCTTCGAGGACAGAGATTCACCTTTTTAGTCCCCTCAATGTAGCACTCTAAGGCAGAGATCACTGTCAGGTCCCCTGAATGCAGGCACAACTAGGACAGAGATTCACCTTTTTGGTCCCCCTAGGCAGCCCTTCGAGGACAGAGATTCACCTAGTCCCCTCAATGTAGCACTCTAAGACAGAATCTCCTGCCAGGTCCCCTGAATGCAGCACAACTAGGACAGAGATTCACCTTTTTGGTCCCCTCAATGCAGCACTTCTAAGACAGAGATTCACCCTGTTGATCTCCTGAATGCAGCACTTCTAGGACAGAGATCACCTATGATGAAGAAGTCAGGCAGACAGCCAGACAATTCATGGCTCGCAGCCCAACCTAAAATAGTTTTAATAAAAGAATATGAAAGCTTGTAGACAGATGGAACAAAGTGTATTGACCAGCACTGAGATTATGCCAACAATAATGTTTCTTTTTTTTCTTCTAAAAGTTTATTTTAAAACATTCTACAGCCATATTGTGGCAAACTTTTTTAATCACCCTCATAGGTATCTTTAAACCATCCTTCCAGAGGTCAAATGACCTGTGGGGCTAAGAACGCAGTGTTCTAAACATCCAATGTGCTGATGCTGAGGGAAGGGGTTCAACCTAAAATGTTAACCTCTTCTTCCTTGACTTGGGGATGTAAATTACAAGTACCTCTGAAGTCAAAGTGGGTTTAGCCTGATGGTGAAGGTTACTGGTAGTAGGGAAAGCTAATCCATATTTAGTCCAGTTCAGTCCAGCACTACTAGAAGTAGTGTGTATGGATTACGCTTGAGCCCAAAGTGAGTGAGCACAATAAAGAACCATCCATCCTCGTATTTGCAACTGATTTTTCCCCCAAAACAGAATTAACCCATTCTCATACTATCATCATTCCACTCAAGTTTTATTAATGAATCAAAACTAAATGTTTCACCAAGATCAATAAACAATGATTTTTTCTTTATTATTCAAACAATGTATTAACCTAATGAATGTAATCACAGAAGTCACTACAATATGTTGCATGAATACACCAGACAATAAATCATGTGACATATTTTTTGTGATAGATCTATCTGTCTGTCTGTCGGTCAGGGCGGGCGTGTGGTCAGTCTCTCTGTCAATTCTTCTCATTCCTTTACACACCCTTAACTCTCTCTGTCTCTGTCTCTGTCTCTGTCTCTGTCTCTCTCCTCTCTCCTCTCTCTCTCTCTCTCTCTCTCTCTCTCTCTCTCTCTCTCTCTCTCTCTCTCTCTCTCTTTAAATTCATGAGAAAATGAGAAAAGAAACAAATGAGTAATACACAAACTGTGATTGGGAAGATAACACATTTGGAATAATATCAAGGAGGAACTGCCGGCCCACATATCTGTTCGGGCTTTGTTGCCCATGCCTTTGTTCTTACAAGAACTTCCACAAGGCAGCCTTGGTCTGGCAGGTTGGTGTGTCCTCACATAGATGGATTTACTTCCAGGGTTACAAGCTCCATCCACCCATTTTTGGCTGCTCTGTTATTTTATCCTATCAAGCATCGACTTCTGCCAGGGAACACAGATGTCAGTTTCAATGCTAGTAGTGCTGTCTCAATAAAGGAATTACCTTAACACAATTTCCTACACATCTATTCTATTCTATCAAAGCCGCTCTGTGGTAAAGTGTTCCTGGCGCAATTCATAATTCTGCATGCCACATTCAAAACACAGCTGTGGACGATTTGGCAGCAGATCACTTTGCGTTGGATTTCATATAATGGTATGAGTTCCAGTCATGCAGAAAGCAGTGGCAAACTACTGAACGTAAACTTGTCAAGAAATCACAAATATCCATAGATGTTGGGTTGACTGTGATGTCCTATAAAGGATATCCAAATACTAACTAGTCCAGCACGGGTCACAAACAGGTCAGTCTGCTTGAGGTTTCTCTAGCACAGGTCACAAACAGGACAGTTCTGCTTGAGATCTTCTCTAGCACAGGTCAGAAACAGGTCAGTCTGCTTGATGTCTTCTCTAGCACAGGTCACAAACAGGACAGTCTGCTTGAGGTCTTCTCTAGCACAGGTCACAAACAGGACAGTCTGCTTGAGGTCTTCTCTAGCACAGGTCACAAACAGGACAGTCTGCTGAGGTCTTCTCTAGCACAGGTCACAAACAGGACAGTATGCTTGAGGTCTCTCTAGCACTGGTCACAAACAGGACAGTCTGCTTGAGGTCTTCTCTAGCACAGGTCACAAACAGGACAATCTGCTTGAGGTTTCTCTAGCACAGGTCACAAACAGGACAGTCTGCTTGAGGTCTTCTCTAGCACAGGTCACAAACGGGACATTCTGCTTGAGGTCTTCTCCAGCACAGGTCACAAACAGGACAGTCTGCTTGAGGTCTTCTCCGGCACAGGTCACAAACAGGACAGTCTGCTTGAGGTCTTCTCTAGCACAGGTCACAAACAGGACAGTCTGCTTGAGGTCTTCTCTAGCACAGGTCATAAACAGGACAGTCTACTTGAGGTCTTCTCTAGCACAGGTCACAAACAGGACAGTCTGCTTGAGGTCTTCTCTAGCACAGGTCACAAACAGGACAGTCTGCTTGAGGTTTCTCTAGCACAGGTCACAAACAGGACAGTCTGTTTGAGGTCTTCTCCGGCACAGGTCACAAACAGGACAGTCTGCTTGAGGTCTTCTCTGGCACAGGTCACAAACAGGACAGTCTGCTTGAGGTTTCTCTAGCACAGGTCACAAACAGGACAGTCTGCTTGAGGTCTTCTCTAGCACAGGTCAGAAACAGGTCACGTCTGCTTGATGTCTTCTCTAGCACAGGTCACAAACAGGACAGTCCTGCTTGAGGTCTTCCCTAGCACAGGTCACAAACAGGACAGTCTGCTTGAGGTCTTCTCTAGCACAGGTCACAAACAGGACAATCTGCTTGAGGTCTTCTCCAGCACAGGTCACAAACAGGACAGTCTGCTTGAGGTCTTCTCTAGCACAGGTCACAAACAGGACAGTCTGCTTGAGGTCTTCTCTAGCACAGGTCACAAACAGGACAGTCTGCTTGAGGTTTCTCTAGCACAGGTCACAAACAGGACAGTCTGCTTGAGGTCTTCTCCGGCACAGGTCACAAACAGGACAGTCTGCTTGAGGTCTTCTCTAGCACAGGTCACAAACAGGACAGTCTGCTTGAGGTTTCTCTAGCACAGGTCACAAACAGGACAGTCTGCTTGAGGTCTTCTCTAGCACAGGTCACAAACAGGACAGTCTGCTTGAGGTCTTCTCTGGCACAGGTCACAAACAGGACAGTCTGCTTGAGGTCTTCTGTAGCACAGGTCACAAACAGGACAGTCTGCTTGAGGTCTTCTCCGGCACAGGTCACAAACAGGACAGTCTGCTTGAGGTCTTCTCTAGCACAGGTCACAAACAGGACAGTCTGCTTGAGGTCTTCTCTAGCACAGGTCACAAACAGGACAGTCTGCTTGAGGTCTTCTCTAGCACAGGTCCACAAACAGGACAGTCTGCTTGAGGTCTTCTCCGGCACAGGTCACAAACAGGACAGTCTGCTTGAGGTCTTCTCCAGCACAGGTCACAAACAGGACAGTATGCTTGAGGTCTTCTCTAGCACAGGTCACAAACGGGACATTCTGCTTGAGGTCTTCTCCAGCACAGGTCACAAACAGGACAGTCTGCTTGAGGTCGTCTCCGGCACAGGTCACAACAGGACAGTCTGCTTGAGGTCTTCTCTAGCACAGGTCACAACAGGACAGTCTGCTTGAGGTCTTCTCTAGCACAGGTCACAAACAGGACAGTCTGCTTGAGGTCTTCTCTAGCACAGGTCACAAACAGGACAGTCTGCTTGAGGTCTTCTCTAGCACAGGTCACAAACAGGACAGTCTGCTTGAGGTTTATCTAGCACAGGTCACAAACAGGACAGTCTGTTTGAGGTCTCTCTAGCACAGGTCACAAACAGGACAGTCTGCTTGAGGTCTTCATACTAGCACAGGTCACAAACAGGACAATCTGCTTGAGGTTTCTCTAGCAAAGGTCACAAACAGGACAGTCTGCTTGAGGTCTTCTCTAGCACAGGTCACAAACGGGACATTCTGCTTGAGGTCTTCTCCAGCACAGGTCACAAACAGGACAGTCTGCTTGAGGTCGTCTCCGGCACAGGTCACAAACAGGACAGTCTGCTTGAGGTCTTCTCTAGCACAGGTCACAAACAGGACAGTCTGCTTGAGGTCTTCTCTAGCACAGGTCACAAACAGGACAGTCTGCTTGAGTCTCTCTCTAGCACAGGTCACAAAACAGGACAGTCTGCTTGAGGTCTTCGTCTAGCACAGGTCACAAACAGGACAGTCTGTTGAGGTTTCTCTAGCACAGGTCACAAAAGGACAGTCTGTTTGAGGTCTTCTCCGGCACAGGTCACAAACAGGACAGTCTGCTTGAGGTCTTCTCCGGCACAGGTCACAAACAGGACAGTATGCTTGAGGTCTTCTCTAGCACTGGTCACAAACAGGACAGTCTGCTTGAGGTCTTCTCTAGCACAGGTCACAAACAGGACAATCTGCTTGAGGTTTCTCTAGCACAGGTCACAAACAGGACAGTCTGCTTGAGGTCTTCTCTAGCACAGGTCACAAACGGGACATTCTGCTTGAGGTCTTCTCTAGCACAGGTCACAAACAGGACAGTCTGCTTGAGGTCTTCTCCGGCACAGGTCACAAACAGGACAGTCTGCTTGAGGTCTTCTCTAGCACAGGTCACAAACAGGACAGTCTGCTTGAGGTCTTCTCTAGCACAGGTCACAAACAGGACAGTCTGCTTGAGGTCTTCTCTAGCACAGGTCACAAACAGGACAGTCTGCTTGAGGTCTTTTCTAGCACAGGTCACAAACAGGACAGTCTGCTTGAGGTTTCTCTAGCACAGGTCACAAAACAGGACCGTCTGCTTGAGGTCTTCTCTAGCACAAGGTCACAAACAGGACAGTCTGCTTGAGGTTCTCTAGCACAGGTCACAAACAGGACAGTCTGCTTGAGGTCTTCTCCGGCACAGGTCACAAACAGGACAGTCTGCTGAGAGTCTTCTCTAGCACAGGTCACAACAGGACAGTCTGCTTGAGGTTTCTCTAGCACAGGTCACAAACAGGACAGTCTGCTTGAGGTCTTCTCTAGCACAGGTCAGAAACAGGTCAGTCTGCTTGATGTCTTCTCTAGCACAGGTCACAAACAGGACAGTCTGCTTGAGGTCTTCTCTAGCACAGGTCACAAACAGGACAGTCTGCTTGAGTTTTATCTAGCACAGGTCACAAACAGGACAGTCTGCTTGAGGTCTTCTCTAGCACAGGTCACAAACAGGACAGTCTGCTTGAGGTCTTCTCTAGCACAGGTCACAAACAGGACAGTCTGCTTGAGGTCTTCTCTAGCACAGGTCACAAACAGGACAGTCCTGCTTGAGGTCTTCTCTAGCACAGGTCACAAACAGGACAGTCTGCTTGAGGTCTTCTCCGGCACAGGTCCAAACAGGGACAGTCTGCTTGAGGTCTTCTCCAGCACAGGTCACAAACAGGACAGTATGCTTGAGGTCTTCTCTAGCACTGGTCACAAACAGGACAGTCTGCTTGAGGTCTTCTCTAGCACAGGTCACAAACAGGACAATCTGCTTGAGGTTTCTCTAGCACAGGTCACAAACAGGACAGTCTGCTTGAGGTCTTCTCTAGCACAGGTCACAAACGGGGACATTCTGCTTCGAGGTCTTCTCCATCACAGGTCACAAACAGGACAGTCTGCTGAGGTCTTCTCTAGCACAGTCACAAACAGGACAGTGCTGTGAGGTCTTCTCTAGCACAGGTCACAAACAGGACAGTCTGCTTGAGGTCTTCTCTAGCACAGGTCACAAAACAGACAGTCTGCTTGAGGTCTTCTCTAGCACAGGTCACAAACAGGACAGTCTGCTTGAGGTTTCTCTAGCACAGGTCACAAACAGGACAGTCTGTTTGAGGTCTTCTCCGGCACAGGTCACAAACAGGACAGTCTGCTTGAGGTCTTCTCCGGCACAGGTCACAAACAGGACAGTCTGCTGAGGTTCTCTCTAGCACAGGTGAGAAACAGGTCAGTCTGCTTGATGTCTTCTCTAGCACAGGTCACAAACAGGACAGTCTGCTTGAGGTCTTCCTAGCACAGGTTACAAACAGGACAGTCTGCTTGAGGTCTTCTCTAGCACAGGTCAAAAACAGGACAATCTTCTGAGGTCTTCTCCAGCACAGGTCACAAACAGGACAGTCTGCTTGAGGTCTTCTCTAGCACAGGTCACAAACAGGACAGTCTGCTTGAGGTCTCTCTAGCACAGGTCACAAACAGGACAGTCTGCTTGAGGTTTCTCTAGCAAAGGTCACAACAGGACAGTCTGCTTGAGGTCTTCTCCGGCACAGGTCACAAACAGGACAGTCTGCTTGAGGTCTTCTCTAGCACAGGTCACAAACAGGACAATCTGCTTGAGGTCTTCTCCAGCACATGTCACAAACAGGACAGTCTGCTTGAGGTCTTCTCTAGCACAGGTCACAAACAGGACAGTCTGCTTGAGGTCTTCTCTAGCACAGGTCACAAACAGGACAGTCTGCTTGAGGTTTCTCTAGCACAGGTCACAAAACAGGACAGTCTGCTTGAGGTCTTCTCCGGCACAGGTCACAAACAGGACAGTCTGCTGAGGTCTTCTCTAGCACAGGTCACAAACAGGACAGTCTGCTTGAGGTTTCTCTAGCACAGGTCACAAACAGGACAGTCTGCTTGAGGTCTTCTCTAGCACAGGTCACAAACAGGACAGTCTGCTTGAGGTCTTCTCCGGCACAGGTCACAAACAGGTCAGTCTGCTGAGGTTTCTCTAGCACAGGTCACAAACAGGACAGTCTGCTTGAGGTCTTCTCTAGCACAGGTCAGAAACAGGTCAGTCTGCTGATGTCTTCTCTAGCACAGGTCACAAACAGGACAGTCTGCTTGAGGTCTTCTCTAGCCACAGGTCACAAAACAGGACAGTATGCTTGAGGTCTTCTCTAGCACAGGTCACAAACAGGACAGTCTGCTTGAGGTCTTCTCTAGCACAGGTCACAAACAGGACAGTCTGCTGAGGTCTTCTCTAGCACAGGTCACAAACAGGACAGTCTGCTTGAGATCTTCTCTAGCACAGGTCACAAACAGGGACAGTCTGCTTGAGGTCTTCTCTAGCACAGGTCACAAACAGGACAGTCTGCTTGAGGTCTTCTCTAGCATAGGTCACAAACAGGACAGTCTGCTTGAGGTCTTCTCCGGCACAGGTCACAAACAGGTCAGTCTGCTTGAGGTTTCTCTAGCACAGGTCAGACACAGGTCAGTCTGCTTGAGGTCTTCTCTAGCACAGGTCACAAACAGGACAGTCTGCTTGAGGTCTTCTCTAGCACAGTTCACAAACAGGACATTCTGCTTGAGGTCTTCTCTAGCACAGGTCACAAACAGGACAGTCTGCTTGAGGTCTTCTCTAGCACAGGTCACAAACAGGACAGTCTGCTTGAGGTCTTTTCTAGCACAGGTCACAAACAGGACAGTCTGCTTGAGGTCTTCTCCGTCACAGGTCACAAACAGGACAGTCTGCTTGAGGTCTTCTCCGGCACAGGTCACAAACAGGTCAGTCTGCTTGAGGTCTTCTCTAGCACAGGTCAGAAACAGGTCAGTCTGCTCGAGGTCTTCTCTAACACAGGTCACACACAGGACAGTCTGCTTGAGGTCTTCTCCGGCACAGGTCACAAACAGGTCAGTCTGCTTGATGTCTTCTCTAGCACAGGTCACAAACAGGTCAGTCTGCTTGAGGTCTTCTCTAGCACAGGTCACAAACAGGACAGTCTGCTTGAGGTCTTCTCTAGCACAGGTCACAAACAGGACAGTCTGCTTGAGGTCTTCTCTAGCACAGGTCAGAAACAGGTCAGTCTGCTTGAGGTCTTCTCCTGCACAGGTCACAAACAGGACAGTCTGCTTGAGGTCTTCTCTAGCACAGGTCACAAACAGGACAATCTGCTTGAGGTTTCTCTAGCACAGGTCACAAACAGGACAGTCTGCTTGAGGTCTTCTCTAGCACAGGTCACAAACAGGAGTCTGCTTGAGGTCTTCTCTAGCACATGTCACAAACAGGACAGTCTGCTTGAGGTCTTCTCTAGCACAGGTCACAAACAGGACAGTCTGCTTGAGGTCTTCTCTAGCACAGGTCAGAAACAGGTCAGTCTGCTTGAGGTCTTCTCCTGCACAGGTCACAAACAGGACAGTCTGCTTGAGGTCTTCTCTAGCACAGGTCACAAACAGGACAGTCTGCTTGAGGTCTTCTCTAGCACAGGTCACAAACAGGACAATCTGCTTGAGGTTTCTCTAGCACAGGTCACAAACAGGACAGTCTGCTTGAGGTCTTCTCTAGCACAGGTCACAAACAGGAGTCTGCTTGAGGTCTTCTCTAGCACATGTCACAAACAGGACAGTCTGCTTGAGGTCTTCTCTAGCACAGGTCACAAACAGGACAGTCTGCTTGAGGTCTTCTCTAGCACAGGTCAGAAACAGGTCAGTCTGCTTGAGGTCTTCTCCGGCACAGGTCACAAACAGGACAGTCTGCTTGAGGTCTTCTCTAGCACAGGTCACAAACAGGACAGTCTGCTTGAGGTCTTCTCTAGCACAGGTCATAAACAGGACAGTCTACTTGAGGTCTTCTCTAGCACAGGTCACAAACAGGACAGTCTGCTTGAGGTCTTCTCTAGCACAGGTCACAAACAGGTCAGTCTGCTTGAGGTCTTCTCTAGCACAGGTCACAAACAGGACAGTCTGCTTGAGATCTTCTCTAGCACAGGTCACAAACAGGACAGTCTGCCTGAGGTCTTCTCCGACTCCTTAGAGTTTGTCTCAAAGCAAGGTCATCCAGATGGCCGGATGTCATCCAGGCAGTCTCCATACTGAAGTGATTGTGCCGCATGTCTCATGCTCCAAAGGTTCTGAGTTCGATTCCAGCCAACATCGTTCGGTTCATAAGTGCAATTATTTCGAAGACGCTTGGCGATCGTCGATGGACCTACGGAGTTCTTGCTTTGTGTGAGCTTTCGGCAGGCTGCTCTGTGGGAAGATACCAAACCATATGGGATAGAACCTCGTGCAATGAAGTTGATCGCCTTGAATTTTTTATTTGGTTGCATATTCATTGGAACCTTGCCGTCTTGACAGACGATGGTTTGTGCATCAAAAGGGCATAATATCTTTTACCCATGGCGGTAGCAAATGTGATTGATAAGGCCAATTCGCGCTGTAAATGTTCGTTCGCAGTGGGTGCATGTGAACACGTGGTCATTTCCACCATTATGCACCATCGAAGTCTCACACGCTCGGTGTGTGACTTATCTGCAATCATTTCTCCTTTGTCTTTATTCCATTTCTGATGTTTGCCCTCCATGCAACATGTTCAGCGGCGACTTGCTCCCAATGTGCATTATCAATGCCTCTATCAATCATGTCCTGTTTACACACATCTTTGTTACGTATAGGCCGACCCTGAGATCTCTTACCCGTCTGTAATTCACCGAAAAAGATGTCCTTTGGTATTCTACCATCATCCATCCTCCTAAGATGTCCTATCCATCTAAGTCTACGAAGACTGAGCATAACCGTCACATAACCTGATCTTTCAAATACTTTAGTATTTGTGATTTTGTCTTGTCACTTAATACCAAGTATTCTTCGCATACACCGCGTATGAAAGCTGTTTAAACGTTTCTCTTGGTGTAAGTAAGTTGTAGTAAAGTGGTTGCATATACTTCACAGGAAATCACAGTTAACCCCAGTGTGTGTTGGATTATAGGGCTGGCTTCCACATTCCATAGAAACACTGTAGCTGCAAAATCAACCATAAACAAGCCCAAAGATAAAGAAATAAATTGTAAAATAAAACAAGGAAAGATGGATCTTGTAGAAAAGACAAGGCGCGATGTTGAGAAAGCGGCGTGGATTTTGACTTGGGTGCTTGTTTTTTTTTCTACCTCCGGACTTAATCACCAGTGTGGAGTTCACATTCCGGGTCATAGGGAGGTTGGGGCAAATGAAGGAGCTGATAAATGTGCTGGCTCTGCATCCCCTGCAGATGGCTAGTCCATGGATCATACCAATGGAGGTAGCAGATAATTTAGTAGAATGATACCGTCCTGCAACAGTTATTGACTATTGTGGAGATACCCAGACAAATAAGCAGGCAAATAGCTATGACTAATCCCATGGAGAAGTTACTGTTGGCCAGGTACTTATCGAGACGTCATCTTTGGTCATCGATAGGGAAAGGACTATGTTCTCCTTATTGAAACGAGAATCGCCATGGTGAAAGTAGCCTTTTTGCAAGATGGACAATATACTGACCAATATAAAGATGTCATCCGCAAGGACAAAAAAGATTGTTGAGGTGCTAAATAGAACCTGAACATGTGTATGGATGTAAACAATGAACAAATTAGCTGAAAAACATCTGATGGCTGTGGAAATGTGGTTTTTGAGGGAAATGCAAAGAATACAATGGACAGACAGAAAAACCATTGAACAGGTCCCACAAGAAACAAATGACAACCGTAAACTAATTAGAGAATTAGACGTAGACAGTCACAATTTTCGGGCCACATTACGAGAAAAAATACATTGGAGAACTTGGTGACAACTGGCAAGATCGAGGGGAAGCGAACAATAGAGAAGTAAATACCTGGATGGCTTGGCCACGTGTATAGTTGAGACAAGAACATTCATCTGATCCACGACTCTGGTAATCGCGTGAGATGGCGAAAGATGACCGCTTACGCTTATCGGCATGGCACACGATGAATGAACGAATGGGAAAAGAGACGACGAAAACCTGCTTGACATATACATCTAGATTTTGTGAACTCAGCCGAGTATTTTACCCAGTTCGCTGACTGATACATGTGTTCCAGCCTTATTCTTGAACAAAACGGAGAAAATAGTCAAGGAATGTTAATAATATGGCAAAAATAACATTTCACATGAAGTGGCATGGGTTATTAGTACATTATTTTTTTAATTGCGTATCCTTAACAGGACGTGGCAGTCAACATTATCATCTTTTAACTGCTGTTGATGTACTTAGCAAGATTACACTCAGTAGTTTGCTATTGCTTTCTGAGCGACCGGCTCACATATCCAGTGAGTTACCAACGCGGCGAGAACCGCTACCGATTCTCGCGCAGGTTTCATTACTCACGAGAATATACGGGATTATGGAGAAAGACGTTAACACCTAGGCCAGGGAGACCAGCCTATTAGTATTACACGCAAACTGAAAATTACAAAGATCTGTTTTAAAAAGTCTTAAAAGTCGAGAGGATCGACTTCATTGCACCGGGTTTGATCCAATATGGATCTGTCTGTTTCCGCAGGGTGGCCTGCCGAAAGCGTCGCACAAAGCACGAACTCCGTAGCTCCAGCGACGACCCTACGATAAACAAGTGCAGACGGTGGAGACAGGGATACAGGACAACAATTGAACGTCGTTAAGTTACCGCAATCCTGAGAGATGACCAGCGATTATCAAAGGGAGATAGTCATGAAATACGACACCCTACACGTCTCCCATAGTTTCAGCCTCACGCAGATTAGAGTCTGGGAGCCTGTTACTATTAGACAGAAAGTGTCTCCCCTTGAAATGATAAATAGACCACAATGTCTTAGGGACACGCAGAAACTAAATGTGGCACAACTTGTTCATGAACTAGCTCAGATGCCAGAGATGACAGGCGCATCCCGTGGGACTAATGTAAATAGAACAGCGGGAATGATTGTAACAATCATCTATGTAATTGATCTCGCGATAGCGTATGTCAAAAGACAAGAACTAATAATTGCAAATAACAAGAAAATGCTGGGGGAAAGAAATACGCTCAAGTAGCGAACATAGCCAACTAGTTCCGAAGATAGATTGGTTAACCAAGGGCCAAGGGACCAAAGAATAGAAAGTGGACCAAGAAGGGGTGGAATTTGTAGGCAACACTGACAACTAGTTAAATCACCACCCTATTAATATTACGTAAAGGTAGTAATTTCCATTGCCATTTTACTATTACCCATACCCCTTTCAACCTCAGAAAAGAAGTTATATTAGGGTAATCTCTGGCTCAGATTAATAATCCTGTAACCGGGTGAGTCACAAATAGGATATTAATGTGAAGGTGTGATTGTTGTCTAAAAGGGGTAATAGGTGTTTGCTAATTTTAGTCAATGTAGTAATCGAACGATGTACATATGTATTTACGATGCCATTGTAGACTTGTTCTTGACAATTACAGACTAAATATTTTCGCAACAAATCTTAGTCACAACTGAAATCACACAGAACACCACAACTGGCACACAATCCACAAGCATACACCAGCAGTTAATTAATCTCGGTGAATCTAAAGGTGTGATGTATCCCGATGAACGCCAGCAGCAGAATAGAACAGCAACGCTCCCAGACTAATTAGCAACAAACAGATTGAGCGCCAGCAAACTGACCCAGTGACCTCTGCAGACAGAGTTAACCAGTGGCCACTTATACATTTTGGTGCGGGGCAACTTAGTCGCTACTAACAACATAAGTCTCATTGCAATATTTACCTTGCCAGAAGTCAATGCTCTGACCACACACAGAAACCTCTGTTAACGTCATTGTTGGTTGTGAGTGCCACTGACTATCTGGCAGTTGTTTTAAGTCATACTGTAACACACTCACACTTCTCATTTTCCACCATTCATTTATGTTTGGTCCAACCCTACTTTTTTTTTGCGTGGACCTGAATCAGTTAATATGGTGGTCACTGATTGCAGTGGCAATAGTTACCGTCTTCTAACGTTTATTGTGAAAATCACAGCGCTAAAGCCTTCATAACTGATTTTCTTGCTCTTGCCGGCATGACACATGATGTTGACAGATGGTTCGGTCCGGCAATTAAACTCCACTTCCATAAAGTAAAATCTGTATAGACATGAGAATTCTGGCTTCTGACCTGACGAGCAGCAGACTGCTGGTGTAAGATCATCACTGTGTTGCCTCTTGCTCAGCGGGCACTCTATAATATACTATAGGTTAGTCTTAGAGGAGTCAAATTCCTTACCAGCAGAAGAGTTGTTTGTCCATCAAGAATGATGATGACCATTCATTTCATCCAGTGGGGTTGAAAGTATGCAGCCGTCAGTTCTAAGCCAGGTACAACGGACGTTTTGAATGCCTACAAGTAACATTCGCCTGTTGTGACTTACAAATGCAGCCCATACTACAGAGTTGGTTGTCATAACAACAGAGCGGCAGTTGCATAACATTTGACTGACGTGTGATTTTAAACACAGAACCCACAAACATTATGTTGCATGATTTATTGCCTGACATTTCTTTTCCTTCGCTCTTTTGCCTGCATATTTCATTGTATCTCGTCAGGTGCATAGTGCAGAGTTATATATCATAAGATGTGACTGCATGAATAATACATTAGCTGAAACAATTAAAACACTTAGTCTCGGGTATTTTTCGAATGTGGAACATTTGCTATCCCCACGGTAGTTTCAAATTTAAAACGAACTCTTTCTGTCTGCACAAAACCGACCAAACCGCCTGATTGCTATCGCCTTCTTATATTTGAGCAATTGTTTATTGTTCGTTGAATACAACACATGAAACGTTGTTTCTGCGTTCACACTATGAACATATTTTAATAGGTGTTAGGAATTAATTAGGCGTTGAGAAATCCAGTCCAATCCAAGTTACGAGGAGTAAAAAATCGGCCTCGCTCTGAAGTGTTGGTAATATTTCAGGTCCGTTTGTTTTTATTGTTATGAGTTTTGATATTCTTTTCTTTCTTTGTTCTCTTTCTAGTTAGTCCTACACGGGACTGGTTATATTTTCTCCTCTTCGGGTTCGGTTGGGTCTTACGGGGCTCAGACTGACTGGCTTTTCTTTATTGCGTTGAATTGGTCCTTATAAGTACAGATGAACATAGTAATAATGTTAGTTAGTCGCGGTTCCAACGTCATATCAACGGGTCGTCCCCATTATGCTCCGTTCCTGTGCCAGTGAATATCAAACAACATGCTCCTCACTGCCCAATGTGAAAAGTGGAAAAGACTGGAATCTCGGCAAGCCAACAGCCCGCACAGGTACTATGTGTATAACGCCGCCGCCAAAATGCCAACACAAAAGCCCTTCACGAAAAATAGTTCGTCGTCGATAGAATCGGCAGTCACCAGAAAGACTTCATCGACCCGGGCTTTATCCCATATGGCTCGGTCTCTTTCTGCAGGGCGACCCACCGAAAGCGCCGCACAAAGCACGAACTCCGTAGCTCCAGCCACGACTCCCAGGAGTGAAAAATGTACCCGTGAACCGAAAGGCAAACCAGTTAATTCAGCGACAGCCGACCGCAATCGTTCCGAACATACAGTTCACGCTACAAACAACCGCGAACAGATGTAAAAACATTCCACACGAAATTCACAACTTACAGTGTCGCGCCACGCACTCACTCAGTACCAGGGCGACGGAACTATGCACCGTCAGTCCAGCGTAAGGAAAATGCGAATGCAAACCGTAGCCACAATGGTAAACACTCCAGGGGCCTTAACGGTTCAAATACCTATCCGCCATGTAGGTGACCGGAAGTCCAGGTGAACATATAATGAGATCTACAGAAAATATGTCAGGGATCCTGGTTGATGGACATAATATAAATAACTTACGTTATGTTGATGACACGGTCTTGATAGCAACAAGTCAGAAGGAGCTACAAGAAAAGATAGATACAGTGGTTGTAGAAAGTGAAACCATGGGCCTTAGTTTGAATAATTAAAAGATAGATGTCATGGTGATACCAAAGAAAAAGATTGTTCTTAAATGTGCAATTAAAGTAAATGACGTTATTTTGGAACAAGTGCAGATATCTATGCACATGGATAACATCAGATGGAAGATACATCACTAAGATAAAGAACAGAATAAGACAAGCAAAAAAAAAAGTATTAAATCGAATGAAGAACGCTTTGTGCAATAAGTCATTGTCCTTGAAAGTTAAAAAGAGAGTTCTTGCATGTTACATAGATCCAATTTTAACATACGGCTGCAAATCCGGCACAATTAATAAACAGGCCCCCAAAAAAAATTCCTGGAAGCCTTGGAGATGTGGTTTTATAGAAGAATGCTGACAATTAATTGGAGAACCAAAATAAGGAATCTGGACATTTTGAGAGAAACTAAGTCACAAGTACAACGTATCACAAACAGAAAGCGTTATGAGAAGACAAAAACTGCAACACTTCGTGACAACCGGAAAGATTTGCGGAAAGAGAGATGGAGGATGACTGCGGGAGAAAGTTCTTGACAGTCTTGCGTCATGGCACGTGACGGAGTCAACCACGAACTGATCCATGCCACCGGAGATCGTAATTTGTGGAGATGCATGATCGCCCACGCCAGCCGGCAAGGCACTGGATGATGATGATGAAGGGCCGGTTCTGAGGAGGACTTGCCAGGTTCAGTATCCCCCAGTTGTTCGTTGCTTACTCTAAAAGGACTGGTCTTGAACTCTCTTAGTTCTCACAAGGACAGATGAAGTCTTCACAAGGACTGATGAAGTATTCACAAGGACTGATGAAGTCTTCACAAGGACTGGTGTTGAGGAATCGACGATGACTGGAGTTTGACAGCCTCTCGACTGCGCGTGTTGATATGTTGGGGCAGTTGCGGGGATTAAGGGGAAGACAACTCGTGCCAACAACATTTCAACCTGTCCCAGATAAGCTGCAGTTGTGTCTCTTTTGTAGAGTTCATTCAAAAGATGTCATTAACTTGAGCTACGTGTAATATTTGCTGTACTGCATATGCCTGACATCTCGTGGAAATGTGGTTTCTGAGGAAAATGTCAATAATACCATGGACAGACAGAAAAACCAATGACCAAGTCCTACAAGAAACAAATGAAAATTGTAAACTGATTAGAGAAATTAGACGTAGACAGTCACACTTGTTTGGACACGTTGTGAGAAGAAATAAATTAGAGAAGCTGGTGACAACTGGCAAGATTCTGAGGGGATGGGGAAAGAACAAGAGGTAGACAGACACTTCACACGCACCCATGTACATACACCCTCAAATACTGTACATTAACTGACACACTCTTATACATACGCCTTACACTCACCTACTCTCACCTACACACCCACTCCACACACGCCGCTACACTCACACACCCACCTACACACACGCTACACATGGCTACCCCCTCTCCCCTCTCACATATAGACAGATACACACCCAGACACAGAGGCGCCCACGCAGACACACCCTGACACAGACACAAAGGCGCAAACACAGCCATACACACGAGCACGGACACACACACACACACACGCACACAGTTACGCAAGCGCACACATATGCATATATGCACCCACACGTACACCACACATACTCGCACGCAACGCTGTGATTCAGCTGAAAATTAAGTCGAGAACATCGTCATGGCAGAATAGTAACGGGATATAACTCATGGCAGAACAGTAACGGGACATAACTTATGGCAGAACAGTAACGGGACACAACTCATGGCAGAACAGTGACGGGACACAACTCATGGCAGAACAGTAACGGGACACAACTCATGGCAGAACAGTGACGGGACACAACTCATGGCAGAACAGTAACGGGACACAACTCATGGCAGAACAGTAACGGGTGAGAACTCTGGGCAGGGGCAAATGACAGCTAGCCGTTTGTTCACATCAACCTCCATAATCATAATCATCAAGTGACCTGCCAGCTGGCGTAGGCGTTCATAGCTCTCCATAGATCTCCGTCTGTGGTGTTCTGGATAACTCTGCTGATGATATTCCTGCACGTCACTGTCTTAATCCATCCAGAATCATTTCTCTTGGTCGGCCTCTGCCTTACTTCCCCTTGATCTTTCCAGTTGTCACGATGTTCTCCAATGCCGATTTTCTCATCACATGACCAAAGAAAGCTGTTTGTCGCGTCCTTATTGTTGTATATAATGTTCTAGTTTCATTAGCCTCTTTCGGACAATCGTTGTTAGTTACTCTGGCATTCCAAGGAATTCGCAACATTCGTCTCAGGAACCACATCTCTGTTGCCTCCAAGTTCTTCCTAATTTGTTCATGTACATTCCAAGATTCACTACCATACAGCAAAAAAATGTTATATACAGCACTTCAGCGCTCTCCTTCTCGATTCCGGGCCATGTCTTTCGGTTCACTGGTGCATTTTTCTCGGAGACTCATGGGGGTCGTCGCTGAAGCTACGGAGTTCGTGCTTTGTGCCGCGCTTTCAGCAGGTCACCCTGAGGAAAGAGATCAGGCCATATGGGATAAAATCCGGGGCAAGAAGTCGATCCTCTCGACATTTAAGACTTTTAAGACTCTCCTCACACTCCATGATAGTGACTGATTGATTCCCCCAGTGAGGGGTAATTCGACTGACAGGGGGAGGTAAACAAGCAGGTTCAAATATTTAAAACAATGTTTTTCAGTAGTGAATTTGAATAACGAAGACACAAACAATAGATTGCGCGATTTAATGCCTGGCGCATTTCGCATCATCTAGTCAAGTACATAGTGCAAAAATCACAACATATCAACTAAAGCAATAAGATACATCCTTCAATCTGGAGTAAACAACACACATATTCACACAGAAATGTAAAGTGTCTACAACGGTAATTCTAAATAGGCTAAAATGTCGTTTTGTTTACACAAAGTTCTCGACCAGTTTTAGCTAACTGTTATGTTGTTGTTGTTATTGTTTTAAATTCACATCAAAATATATTAACTTATAACTCATGTTAAAATTGATCGAGAACTTTGTGCAAACAAAACGACATTATAGCCTATTAAGTGGTGCTGCACTTGTCAGTGTTTATGCTATGTTTATGCAACAACTGCATATACCGCTCTTTGTAGCAGCCTGGTGGTCATTGAAGCATGTTCATTTGTGCTCCTTAGAACTCTTCGCTGGCTGTTGCAGATGAGGACATAACACGTATGGGAATGTCCCAAAGGGCTGTGATGTCGATTCAACTCAACTCAATGCTTAATGCCTTCACCGAAGTAAATAAATCAAAAGCAAAAAGAAAAAGTCCATAAATAAACACATATAGTATTGTTTGGCGCTCATAGAAGTTAAAAGAAGGAAGCAGAGATTAGAGGACGCACTAGACAACATACAATTTGAAAGCTGGTCCTACCAGGATTCGAACCTGTCACCCTCAAATGAGGACAGCGCCTCGCTGCAGGAACAAGTGTACTGCGACACATGACCAACTAGACACTCCATACGTTGGTCATGCGTCGAAGTACACTTGTTCCTGCAGCGAGCCGCTGTGGTCATTTGGAGGTGACAGGTTCAAATCCCGGTTCATAACTATAGCTTTCAAATTTTATGTTGCCTAGTGCGTCCTCTAATCTCTACTTCCTTCTTCTTCTCCTATGAGCGCCCAAAACATACTATGTGTGTTTATTTATGGACTGTCTCAGTGGCCTCAAATGGTTCCCCAATTAATTTCCTGGTTTAAACAAAAGACATGAAAATATATGGACCATTATTATATGGTTGACAAAGTACGTCAACCCAGCAGCAGACAAGCCATATCCGGTCTGTTGTGTTGATGGCAGCCGTGCTCTCGGTGGCGGAAACTTTGAACACTGCAACTTGTGGAATATTATAACCGTTGATGTGAGTACTGATATAGCTTCGTTTTCTATACATACGATCGTTCTGTGTGATGTTACCTACATCCGATCACACTAGAACTATAATCTTCGTTCACCTTTATACAGTTACATAATGTCGTAAACAAAAAACATATGATATGTCAATATTCATTCATCATGTGCCGTGCCGATATTCGTGGGCGGTCATGTTTCGCCATCTCACGCGATCACCAGAGTCGGGATCAGCTCTGTGTTCTTGTCTCCACCATGCATATAATATGACAACACAACAATGATTATTAATAATTAATAATAGTGTAATAGCATATATAGAGAATATTTTAAAATGGGGGTTCTACTTATTTATGAAATCATCACAGTTGGATACGATACAGCTTGACATTCATTGACAAGACCAACGGTATCTCAACGAAGAGTGTACGAAGAGTGTACGGTGTGTGTTAATTCTAAGTGGAGCTATGAATATTTTTGTGTCGTGTTCTACAACCAGGAAGTATAAAGGTATGAAATGGAGTATTTTTATCGCGGCTCAATAAATTGGAAGCTGACAAATTCTGCCTTCTATTACTGTGGCGTGTTTATTTTTAAACGGACAACATAGTACCATATATCATTGCGTCTGGGGTGGCGAGGCCTAACTTGGCATATTATCTATTTTTCGATACAATGTGCCATGACCTAATTAATAATTAAAAATGGCCGCCAGTTGTATATTATTCATTAAAAGTCTGTTGCATTGCGAACGAACCTGGCAAGATGTTTATTTTATTGTGCGTTTTGGTAAAAGGAAAGTAAAGGCCACATTCCTCTTTCAATAGAATGTCGAAAGGATCGAGAGGATCAACTTCATTGCAATGAGTTTTACTCCACATCGCTCGGCCTCTTTCCGCAGAGCGGCTTGCCAAAAGCATAATACAAAGCACGAGAGTCTCAGAGTCTCAGAGAAAAATGCACTCGACTTTTAAGAATTTTCGATAGGATGTACTGTGACCTAATTAACAGTTAAAAATAGCTGGCCATTTATATTAATGAAATGTTCATCGTTAGTGAAAGAACAATTCATAAAAATGTACTCACATTGTCTTAATGCAACCACTGCATTGCAACATCTTTCTTTGTTGATTAGTTTAGTTTAGTCGTTGGATCAACATCATGGCACACGGTTTAACCCATAAGTGCTCGTTTTCATCCTAACTCAAACCTGAGTCTGGAGAAACTCAGCTCAATGCACGAACTCCGTTGCATCGGCGAGGATCCTGAAATACTTTGGGTAGATTTTTAACTCGAAATTTTGCCCGGGCAGCACCGTTAGGCTACTCTTTTTCAATTTCCAACTGCCAAGGGATTTTTTACGTGCGCAACAATACACACGGGCGTCCGATCTCACTACCCAGAGACCAGGGGAAATTTATTACTGGAAGTCCAGGTGGATTTTTTAAATAAATCCCGGTCCTCACCTGGGCCTGAACCCGGGATCCTCCAGCACTCGAGGCTGACACCATACCTCGAGACCACTCAACCCCCTCTTTTGTTGATTAAATATCATGTATGTAAATAAATGTTGTCACTTCCGCTAATAATTTACTCCTACTTCTGCTCTGTAATTACACTGTTCTGTATCTAAAAGTGAGCAATTAATAATTAATTACTAACATTTTACAAAACCATAACTTATTTCACAGTATTTTATTTAAATTTAAATAATTATATACTGCTGCACTGTTAAGAAAAAAGGTACTCCTTACGCTACTTTACAGGTTTACAGACGGGCCTGAAAACTGGCTTTCAAAATTATTTTTTATTGCTGAAAAATTATACAAGTACACAGATAAATTACTGCTACAAATGAAACGGCACTCTTCCGAATTGCGGTCCCAAATAGATCCGCAGTGAATAGGTCAGGGGTTAAGGGTTAGGGTTAGTTGTTAACTAAACACTGACCCTAACCCTTACCCCTGACCTATTCACTGCGGATCTATTTGGGACCGCAATTCGGAAGAGTGCCAATGAAACTTGTATTCTATTTAATTTTAGTAGTTAAATTGCCAGTTCTAATTATAAATAAATACAGGTCCGCTATTGTTTAGTACTATTGTATGGACGCCGCCATCTTGAATTTTGTGTTATGACTGCCATATCCCATTTCATGGGTGTGCTAAATATTTTTTCCTGAACGCTATTGAAGGCCATGATTGTTGAAACTCTTCACATATATGTACAATTGAACGGAGAATCCAAAAATGCAATAAAAAGTCAAGGATGGTTTAAAATACAGGAGTTATAAGAAAAATTAGCTTACTCTTCGTAAATAAACTTCAAGAATAAACAAGAGACAGTGGCGGAAGCTCTTGACCTGGAGGATGCGTATAACAGGGTCAGGTATGATCGGTTAATACACACACTGTTGTACATGGAAGTCTGCCCTTGCCTTGTTAGATGGGTTGAGGCAATCCTTTATGAGTGTAAGGTTGCACTGCGCATGGGTACCTGGACTTCTGATCCCTGTACTATTACACCTAAGTTGCCACAGGGATCTGCCTTGTCCCTAGTGCTCTTTAATGTCTACACCAGCAAAATCGCAGCTATTGAGACACCAGGTGTAGGTAGAATCTTGACATTTGCAGATGATGTGCTGGTGTACAGACAGAGCAGAGACATGGCCAGTTTGGCGAAAGACTTACAGATGGCCGTAAACAGGGTAGTGGAGTGGTGCAGGGATGCAGGGGCCATTATAACCCAGACAAGGCATCGATTGTGTGGTACTCCCTGGATAACCGGATCGTCAAGGCAGATGTCCCAGGTATTATGTTGAATGGATGTCCTCTTAGTCGAGAGAGTAAATATTAGTACTTGGTTATCACCTTTGACAGGTGTTTGTCTTTTAAGGATCATGTGGAGGCTTTGGTGGTGAAGGCTGGTATGGGACTTAATGCATTGAGGGCTATGGCAGCAACCGGGGTAGATCAGAGGATGCTGTACAGGCTCTTTCAGCAGTTAATAATTTCTGTCATTGAGTATGGTTTGGGGCTGCTGACAGTATCAAAGAGCCAGCTTGAAAGGTTCGAGCACATACAGAATGCTGCCATGCGGTTAATCCTGGGGTGCACAAAGGACACACCAATTATATGCATGAGGCATATCCTGGCGCTACCAACAATGACGGACAGGCATAGGGTCCTTCAGGCCAAATGGTACCTGAGAGTTGCCACAGACAGAGATCACCCGCTGCATGCAGCAATGGATATGGTCAAGGGCTATAGACTAAGACGAGGCAGGTCCTGGATGGCACAGGCAGAACTTTCTATACATCAGGTGTGTGATCTAGAGACCATCAATTGTGAAAGAGAGTGGGTTGAAGTTCCGGAAGACATCACGGACTGGCACAATGTCATAATAACGCTGGGTCATGAGTGCAGAGAATGGACAGCGGGACGCACTGAGATTGAAGTGCAACAGCTAATCCAGAGCAACACACGTCAAAGTGACATAGTCATCTACACCGATGGGTCAGTGGTGAGAAACAGACGTGGTGGCTGGGGCTTTATTGCAAAGGCTAATGGACGAGTCTTGAAAAAGAGAGTCTGGCATATGAGACTACGACCTCCAGCATGAGAATGGAGGTGGAGGCAGTAACAGCCGCATTCCGGTGGCTAGAGGAGACCACTGCAACACACGCATTCATTACGGATTCAAAGAGTATGCTTAGTAAGGTGGAGAAAGGAATGTTTCGTGTGGAATGGCTCTCGTCGCTTCAGAGGTCACAGATTATGAGTTGTATGGAAATTTTGCCCTGGCCATGCGGGTGTATGGGGGAATGAATGAATGAATGAACATCTTTATTTTCAAAGGGTTAAGAATTGGGCATGCAGGCCCGTCTGACATTCTGCCCTTCTTCACAATTTCCTCTCATGCACTCTTTCATTCAACATACTTATGAACAGGCTGATAGGCTAGTAGGGAATGCACCTCTTGGTGGTAGTTTGCCTACGGATAAGGGGGAGGTGGTCATGCGCTTGTGGAACCAGGTGGAGAAGGCGGAAGAACAGATTGAGAACCCATATGTGGAAAGAATGAGATTGCGGGAGATCGGCAGGGGTTCTGGAAGAATCTCAAAACTGAGAGGGAAGACCAGAGAACTTTTAATCAGCTAGCGTTGGTAACGATTAGTAGTATGACTCTTCGTTGGCTGTTGAACGAGGGGACGGAGCACATATGGGAATGTCCTGAGTGCAGTGATGTCAGTTCTTAACTCAACTCAACTCAACTCAATACACTTCAAGAAATTCAATAGAAGACACTTTCACGACCGCAAACGCTTGCAGTTTAGCAGACGGACCACTACTGCAATTAACAGAGGTGTTTTCCCGCGACTTCGCTCCACGTTCGTTTCGAATAAATCAAATAAAACAAGACGTGGTAAAAAACCGGAAGTGAGTCACTAAAAATCTCCCGGGAAATAAAGATTTATTAGTTTGTTATGCTTAATATTTTTTTATTGAAAATAAAAAAAAAAATTGCAGTCAAACCCCAGTCTCCCTCGTGACAGGCGGAGATACTAACCATTACACTACCGAGCACATAATGGTAGTTTCACAAACATTAATAATTAGTCAAACGTACGTCTCGTGACCAGCCGTTTGTGAATAATGTCTTGTACATTATTAACAAACGTTTGTGATTAATCACTTCGTTCAGTTAAAGAAGAAAATTAGTGGAACTGTGGTAAAGCTGTGGAAATGTAGACAGTAATAAAAATATAACACACAGTAATGAAGCTTTACATAACTTCTTGTTGTGTAAAGCTGCATTTCTTTGTATTATTTTATAATGTTAAAGAAGAGAATGGGTGCCCTGTATGAGTAACTTAATCTTGACGTCTAAAACCAAATCACAACTACTTGCCATCAAGGCTCATATTTCATGTTGGGGAGTGTTGTTCACAACATGACCAATCAACGGTATCACTGTGATTAAAAGAATGGGCACTCTTCCGAAAAACGGTCCCAGATTATTTATTGTAAAAGCATCCCTTACAGGACCTAATTAGGTTATAAAGCTAGTTGCGATACGCTGATTCAGGGGCAATATTTTATTTGGCAAATAAAATTCACTTTAAACAAAGACATCTTTTGGATCCATCAAATCCGACACTCGATCACTCCATCACTGAATGGGGGTTACGCCCCCCAACAGCTTCCGCAGATCCATAGAGCACACTTTATTTACAAGCATCAAGTTTCTCAGTTCTATATTTTAGTTCTAATGTTTAATATTTTTTTTATTATATCACTTAATTAATTTCTGAAAAAATGAAAAAAAAAAATTGCTCCCCGGCGGAGAAGCGAACCCTGGTCTCCCGTGTGACAGACGGAGATACTTATCACTATACGACTAAGGACACAATAATAGTTCCACAAAAATTAATAATATAGTCAAACACATATCCCTATGACGTCACGTACGTCACGTGACCAGCCGCAATTGCGAATAACACTCAGTGTTATTTGCTTGCAGCGCAAGCAAATCACTTTTTTTTATGTTGTTTCTTTCGACTTGCGAGCAACAAAAAATACAACAGTAAACAGTCGCAAACAAATCAGACTCTATACTTATTCTCACACTGCTTTTCACAACTTTGTAGTATCTATAGATTATAGTTTCACCAGATCAACCGAAAAAAAACAAGTAACAGTCTTCAGACTCTGCACTGGAAACAACAGGCTGAAATACAACATGATTAATAAACTGATAAAGATAGGAGATACTGATGAATGGAAGTGTGAAACTGGTGAAATGACAGCTAAACACTTGTTGCAGCTGTGTCCAACATATGCAGAACAGAGAACAGAACAGTATTTAGCCTACACCTGCTCCATTTAAGGACAAACTGTGGAGATGTCAGCAAGCTTGCGACTGAAGTCTTATGTTACTGTTGCTTTCTTCACATTTATTCATATATTTAATATATGATAGATATATAAATGTAGGTATTTCAGTAACAATTTGTAAACTATGGCCCTAAGTAGTTTAACAGTTCTTGAAAAATGCGGCCCAACTGTATTTCTAGCCTATATTTAGACTATATTTCTAGTCTGTATTTTCCAGCCTCTACAACAGTTATAAGCCGATATATTGTTTGTGCACAATTACATCATTTAATAGGGACATGATGAAAATACTGAATCAATACTTTTATAACTTGCGTCCCAACACTTAAATTACTGAAACAGTTTTGTTTCTAAACAAACACCCTAACAACCATATACTACTGTATTTGTACAAAGACTCATCGAAATAAATAATTATTTTTGAAATATTGTTTCACATGATCAAAATATTCAAAATGGCTGGCCTTTATTATAAATAGAGCCAAATCATGTTACATTATGTTTAAAAAACACAAAAGCAAGTGCCATGCTACCCGTCAGATCTTTTTTTTTCCCTCTGAGGTTTGTGAATTAACTGATTAATTTCCATGGGATGATTAATTGTCTTAAGCAATTTCCCATACCTGCCATGGGTTTATATATTGCTGAAATGTTGTTATTGCGAAATGTTGTCTCAATTAAAATATCAATACAGTAATTTTCCTTAAACCTTCCTTTAATTTGATATACAAGGAGGCTTCAAATGAAAACCTTAAATGTGTGTGTGTGTGAATATATTCTGAAAAACAAGATGTATCATTTTTCGATGTAGTCACCACTGCATTCAATGCAAGTCCTCAAGCACCGTTAGAGTGCTTGGATTACTGTAGAAAAATCCACTCTGGGGTCTCTACTCGGTGTGGCTGACCCGGTCGTGAAGTCAGTCACAGAAGTCAAGATGATTGTTATTTCTGTGTTCTCAATATCAAGGGAATCAATGGAAACAAATAACAGAAAATGGAAATATCCAGATTTAGATTCTGCTAGACAACCTATTTCACACAGAGATGACATACCAGTTGCAACTGTCAATCAGATTTCAAATTCTCTGCTGAATTACAAGTGACAGTAATAGTGATTTCGAAGATGATTTTCCAGCTGCTCAAAGCTTCAACCAGCGTGAACTGAATGATCTAATCTGAGATCTATATCTCTTCAAAGAATCTTCAGGACTTTTTGTTTCTTCTTCTGTGTTCATCCGGAGTGTTTTTTCCAGACATAATTGTGTTGTGTCTGTTTACAGCAGAGCTACTATACTTGTGCCTTTCAGTCGACACATCCGATTTCTGTGGGAATTTGTTGACCGAGTTAACCTTCCTGGGTACTTGTGGTTTCAAGAGTTAAAAAAAACAACAAAAAACTACTGACTGGTGAAACAAAGATTACATTTTATTGCAGCAGAGAGCAAGGTTTTCTTCCATACTTTTTTAAAGAAAACAATCTTGTGTTTTGTACTTATGGAGGTCTTTTAAACAAAATAGATGTGAGTTATACACCAGATGAGTGGTGACTGTTCATTGACAGCTCTAAAAGAGTTTGAATGGTGTTCTCTTACACAATGGTAACAAATATGGCTCAATTCCAATTGCTTATTCTACTACAGTGAAGGAGGAGCATGCTACAAGAAGCTCAGTTCTGGAAAAAGTGAAGTATTTACAACATGACTGGATGGTTTGTGTATATCTTAAAATGATGAACTTCTTGCTTGGACAGCATAGAGGATTCACCAAATATCTACGCTTTAAATGTTTGTGGGATAGCAGGGCAAAATAAACACACTTGACAAAGACTCAGTGGCTAACGAGGACTGAATTGAGGTCATTTTTAGTTATCTCAAAAACTAGAGCTGATAGAAAAAAAAAGAAAAAAAAACATCATTACATTTTTTTGAATCAGCAACACACAATTACCCAAGAACAACTACACAGTTTAAGGCAGCAATATGTGTGTAGACCAGTGTTATTGATGTGGCTTTCGTTATTAGCTATGGGAGATATACTGTACTACCATTAGGAGACTAGGGTTTTATTATTATTACTATTGGGGAAAGTACTCTGTACTGTGATAGTGTTCAACAAGTTTGAGATTATATGTGTAGGGATTGGTGATGTCTTTGTTTATCTAGTGACAGATTGTTCCACAGATGAGTTGATTATATGTGTAGGGATTGGTGATGTCTTTGTTTATCTAGTGACAGATTGTTCCACAGATGAGTTGATTATATGTGTAGGGATTGGTGATGTCTTTGTTTATCTAGTGACAGATTGTTCCACAACTGAGTTGATTATATGTGTAGGGATTGGTGATGTCTTTGTTTATCTAGTGACAGATTGTTCCACAGATGAGTTGATTATATGTGTAGGGATTGGTGATGTCTTTGTTTATCTAGTGACAGATTGTTCCACAGATGAGTTGATTATATGTGTAGGGATTGGTGATGTCTTTGTTTATCTAGTGACAGATTGTTCCACAGATGAGTTGATTATATGTGTAGGGATTGGTGATGTCTTTGTTTATCTAGTGACAGATTGTTCCACAACTGAGTTGATTATATGTGTAGGGATTGGTGATGTCTTTGTTTATCTAGTGACAGATTGTTCCACAGATGAGTTGATTATATGTGTAGGGATTGGTGATGTCTTTGTTTATCTAGTGACAGATTGTTCCACAGATGAGTTGATTATATGTGTAGGGATTGGTGATGTCTTTGTTTATCTAGTGACAGATTGTTCCACAACTGAGTTGATTATATGTGTAGGGATTGGTGATGTCTTTGTTTATCTGGTGACAGATTGTTCCACAACTGAGTTGATTATATGTGTAGGGATTGGTGATGTCTTTGTTTATCTAGTGACAGATTGTTCCACAACTGAGTTGATTATATGTGTAGGGATTGGTGATGTCTTTGTTTATCTGGTGACAGATTGTTCCACAACTGAGTTGATTATATGTGTAGGGATTGGTGATGTCTTTGTTTATCTAGTGACAGATTGTTCCACAACTGAGTTGATTATATGTGTAGGGATTGGTGATGTCTTTGTTTATCTAGTGACAGATTGTTCCACAACTGAGTTGATTATATGTGTAGGGATTGGTGATGTCTTTGTTTATCTAGTGACAGATTGTTCCACAACTGAGTTGATTATATGTGTAGGGATTGGTGATGTCTTTGGTTATCTAGTGACAGATTGTTCCACAGATGAGTTGATTATATGTGTAGGGATTGGTGATGTCTTTGGTTATCTAGTGACAGATTGTTCCACAGATGAGCTGATTATATGTGTAGGGATTGGTGATGTCTTTGTTTATCTAGTGACAGATTGTTCCACAGATGAGCTAATTATATGTGTAGGGAATGGTGATGTCTTTGGTTATCTAGTGACAGATTGTTCCACAACTGAGTTGATTATATGTGTAGGGATTGGTGATGTCTTTGGTTATCTAGTGACAGATTGTTCCACAGATGAGCTAATTATATGTGTAGGGATTGGTGATGTCTTTGGTTATCTAGTGACAGATTGTTCCACAGATGAGCTGATTATATGTGTAGGGATTGGTGATGTCTTTGTTTATCTAGTGACAGATTGTTCCACAACTGAGTTGATTATATGTGTAGGGATTGGTGATGTCTTTGGTTATCTAGTGACAGATTGTTCCACAGATGAGTTGATTATATGTGTAGGGATTGGTGATGTCTTTGGTTATCTAGTGACAGATTGTTCCACAGATGAGCTGATTATGTGTGTAGGGATTGGTGATGTCTTTGTTTATCTAGTGACAGATTGTTCCACAGATGAGCTAATTATATGTGTAGGGAATGGTGATGTCTTTGGTTATCTAGTGACAGATTGTTCCACAACTGAGTTGATTATATGTGTAGGGATTGGTGATGTCTTTGGTTATCTAGTGACAGATTGTTCCACAGATGAGCTAATTATATGTGTAGGGATTGGTGATGTCTTTGGTTATCTAGTGACAGATTGTTCCACAGATGAGCTGATTATATGTGTAGGGATTGGTGATGTCTTTGTTTATCTAGTGACAGATTGTTCCACAGATGAGCTAATTATATGTGTAGGGAATGGTGATGTCTTTGGTTATCTAGTGACAGATTGTTCCACAGATGAGCTAATTATATGTGTAGGGATTGGTGATGTCTTTGGTTATCTAGTGACAGATTGTTCCACAACTGAGCTGATTATATGTGTAGGGATTGGTGATGTCTTTGGTTATCTAGCCACTGTTTCAGTCTGTCCAGCATAATTTCTCTTGATGCCACTGTTTCAGTCTGTCCAGCATAATTTCTCTTGATGCCACTGTTTACATATGTTACACACTGTATACATGTGACAATGTTTTTTCCTATGCACTGTTGATGAAAGAAAGATGAGTGATTGGAAGGGCCAAATGTAAGACGGGCCTGCGTGCCCAATTTGTTACCCTTTGAAAATAAAGTCTGTTCGTTCGTTTGTTTGTTCGTTCATTCATTTTAGTCCATTCAGCATAATTTCTCTTGATGCCACAGTTGTCTGTGCAGCATCATTTCTCTTGATGCCACAGTTTCAGTCCGTCCAGCATCATTTCTCTTGATGCCACTGTTTCAGTCCATCCAGCATCATTTCTCTTGATGCCACTGTTTCAGTCCATCCATCATTTCTCTTGATCTGTCTCTGCCTCTTCTCCAATTGAGCTTTCCAGTGGTTACAAGGTTTTCCAATGCTCCTTTCTCACTACAAGACCACAGATTGATATTTGTCTCTTTCCTATAGTTGTATATAATGTTCTACTTTCATTAGCCTTCTCCAGGTATTCATTGTTAGTTAGTCTGGCAATCCAAGCTATTCTCAACAGTTGTTATGGCAACCACATCTCCGTATCACCGTCACCTTAATTTACTATATAACTGATTAAATTTCACAGAAAAGTACAGACACACATGCTTCGGACACAGTGGCTGGTTTCCATTCAACAGTCAAAAAAAAATCTGTTGGATTTTCCCCCCAGGATATGCTGGTGTGATGGGAAACAAGCAGGTGGACAGATTGGCTGGATCTGCACCACTTGGAGGGTTGTGGTGCATGATAAGGCAGACGTGGTCAGGGCCCTTGGAATTGTGTGGAATTGTGTGTATCAGTTGGGGTATCTTCGTTGCACTCCGGACATGTCCATAGGTGCTCAGATCCTCCCTCCAGCATATGCATCAGCGTCCGGCGGCTAATAGTGCCAGTTCTGTGTTGGTTGACGAGGCGCTTTGTTTTCCCGATGTACCTCTCGCGTCTGGCTGTGCCGATTCTTACTCCCAGGTCTTTCATCCTGGAAAGCGATGTGGAATCACTGGCGTCAAAATCCTCTGTTCTCGCCATATCTTTAAGGGCGTTAATAACATCGGCACGATCCATGGGCTGGCCATCTACAGGGGGTGCAGAGCCAGCCAATTTATCAGCTCGTTCATTTCCCTCGACTCCTGCATGTCCCGGGACGAAGATGAAGGTGACTTTGCGGACAATGGACTTCCGCAGCGACTCAGTCCACTGTCTACGTACAGATCCAGCTTCGACCTTCTGAATCATGCTCATTGAATCACTTAGTACACACACGTTGGTATAATGCTGTGATTCCAGCCATATGAAAGCCTGTGTAACTGCCATCACCTCCATCGTCATGCTGCTCGTGGTCATAGAGTGGGCACCACTGGATTCTTGAACGGTTCGGCCCGCTGAATGGGCTGTAAATGCCCACGCACTTCTCTGCTGCTTTACAACAGATCCATCTGTATAGATGAGCACTTCGGGGCTATCTGAGTGATCATAGATGAGCGTGTTAACCTCTGCATTGACAGCGGCAGGGTTCTGCTCTCTGCACCGTCTGTCGAGTGTAATAATGCAGGAGAAGGTACACTTAAAAGCTGGAGGCACCGGCACCCATTCCTTGCCGGGGTTGATACTGGTAAGACTGCAGACCTGTCTGACGACATCTTCCGCCCGACCCATCCATGATTTGCCCCTCTTTAGCCTGTCACCCTTTTCTCTGAATACAGCGTCATGCAGAGGGTGCTGCTCATCTGCACTTATTTTTAAGTATGCACGAGCTCTCCAGATCTTGATCCTGTGTTCCATTGTCGGGAAGTTAAGGAGGTATCTCATTGCTACACAGCTGGTGTCTCTCGTGCAGCCCAAAATGATGCGCATGGCTTCGTTTTGTACCTTTTCAAGTCTTCCAATCTGTGTAGGGCTGACAGTGAGGATGCGTGAAAGCACAAGTCCTTGGAACAGAAGTAATAGCAGTCTTTGCTCGATATTAGCAGTTGCCATGACTCTCATTGCTGCCAAACCTTTTCGAGCCTTCGTTATGACATAATCGACATGATCTCTGAAGGACAGGCTACGATCAAGCCTCACGCCAAGATATGTCATTGACTGGGTTCTACTCAGAATGCTCCCATCCATTCTTACTGCCGGCAGGTCTGTTTTCACAATATGGTTGTTTAGTGAGAACCATGTAACCGTTGCCTTTGCAGAGTTGACAAGGGCATCGGCATCAGCACACCATGAGGAAATTCGATCTAGTTCGCTATACATGCTATGTCCAATCACATCTCGATTACTGTTCCACAGCTTGGGATGGTTGCCCTAAATCTAATTTAAAATGACTATGTTCTTTACAAAACCGCGCTATATGACTAGTTTCTGGCATTAAGCACATTGAAAATAATAATTTATACAGTCATCTAAGACTTCTACCACTTCGAATGCGCTTCCTTTTTAACAAAGCCAAATTAGTTAATAAAATTATATCTCAAAATACCCCAAAGTATCTTCTATCGCTGATTCAATCTAATGCAATGAACAGCAAGCGCCTAAATTTGCTACATGTCCCACAGCCTAGATTGGACCTATACAAAACATGTTTCGCCTATTCTGGTGCTCACTTATGGAATAATCTTCCTCCAGATCTGAAAACTCCAATGAGTCCCTACACATTTAACTGAAAACTCTTTCAATACTTAATCCATACCGACTATATGCCACCATAATTCATTTGCTGGTATAATTGTTCAGTATAATTGTTCATTATAATTGTTTAACTATAAATGTTCACTATATATATGTGTGCTTGTAGGAAAGAGAGAGAGAAAAAGTTGGTGTCAGAGAGAGTGAGAGAGTGAATGTGTGTGTGTGTGTGCGCATGTGCATGCGTGTGTGTGGAGAGAGTGATTGAGTGACAAATGGTGAGGGAATGTGTCAGTGCATGCATGCGTACGTGTATGTGTGAGAGTGAGTGAGGGAGTGTGTGCGTGCGTTCATGCATATGTGTATGTGTGAGAGAGTGTGTGTGTGTGTGTGAAGGATTGTGTGAGAGAGAGTAAGTGAGTGAATGAGTAGGGAGTGAATGAGTGAGAGAGTCAGTGTGTGTGAATTAGTGTTAGTGTGTGTGTGTGCAAGAGAGAGAGAGAGAGAGAGTAAAAGAGTGAGTGAGTGAGTGCGTTAGGGTAAGAGAGAGTGAGTAGAATATTGAGTAATAGCGTGAGGGTGTGTGTCTGTCTGTGTATGAGTGAGAGAGAGAAAGAGAGTTAGAGATAAAGTGGATGAAGATGGAGAGTGTGAATGAGTGAGGGAAATAGTGAGTGTGTGAGAGAGAGAGAGAGACAGTGGGAGACTGGATTATTTAGTGTGCGTGCGTGCACGCGCGCATGCATGTGAGTGTGTGTATATGAAAGAATACAGAGAGAGAGAGAGAGAGAGTTGAGCAGACGCATGTCATGTAACACGGGAATCCATATGTTTGTGTATTCTCATCTGTCATATCAGTTGAATACCATTTGATTTTATCATGTATAATATAAATTTATGTGCATTACTGTAGTTTGAGTGAGCGAGTCAGAGAGTGTGAATGAGAGACAGAATGAGTGAGAGTGAATGTGTGTGTGTGTGTGTGTGTATCTGTGTGTGGGAGTATCACTATTGTTTACGTCACACACTGTATATGTACACATTATTCTCCATGTTTAACATTTTTATGAGACTGCTCATGACAATTGTCAGTGTATTTGTGTGAGTAAATTGTGGGAGTTTGTTCATACTAGTTTCAATGCTAACTTGAGACATTTTGTATTCGTCTCTTAGCCTTCCCTACTTTCTTGTCATATAAACTAGTATCTAGTTCTAAAGAGTCACTAACTAAAACTCTGTCCGTCTGTCCAGCAGCAACTACACCGTATGAGGGAACATCACGCTTCGAGTCAGGATCTGCTCGTAGTGTAATTCTCTCATTCTCTGAATCATCAGTATTCACAGTTGTCTCAGCATCACGGTATGTACTATAACATGCGGCGGCAGAAACATCTTCTCCGTAACCTGAACTCTCACACCTAATATTCCTACACCATTTGGGGATTAGTTTCATGTCAACACCTGAAGAACTTGACATAGCAGTACCTCTATTAACTATCATACTACTATTTCTTTCTTCAATACTTTTCCTCTTTGGTTTCCTTTCGTCTTTGGTTCTCGTCTGTCTAGTTAGTTAGTTAGTCGACAGATCATCCTCGTTGCACATCGGACCATTCAGTCCATAAGTGCTCGGATCCCCTCCTCAGCAAATCCCGCAGCGTGTAGCGGCTAACGACGCCAGTTCTGTGTTGGTTTATCAATCTTCTTTGGCTTCCTGCGTAGTGTTCTTGTTTGGCCACCCCTCTTTTAATTTGCTGCTCTCGCAGTCTGGCCATTGTTGTAGATTCACAGTCATCACTTGGTTCTTGCAAAAGTCTCACTTCTCGTAGAGCATTCAGAATGTCAGCCTGGTCCATGGCGCGTCCGCCCTCAACAGTAGCCTCACCTGCGAGCTTGTCAGCCCGCTCATTTCCTTGTACTCCCGCATGCCCTGGCACGAAGATGAAACTAATCTTTGCCAGCCGAGACCGCTTCAGAGGCAGCAACCATTCTCTTCGGATCGACCCCTCTATCCTCTTGATCATGTTCATTGAGTCGCTAAGGAAACAAGCCCTAGTGAATGTCTGTGTCTCGAGCCATGTTATTGCTTTACTTACTGCCATGACTTCCATGGTCAGGCTACTTGTGGTTTCAGTGAAAGCACCAGAGTCCTCCTTCACAATTCTCCCTCCGGCCCGAGCTGTAAAGGCCCATGAGCTTCTCACATGTCGGACGACCGACCCATCTGTGTAGATGACCGCGTCACTGTCTAGCGAATTCTCGAAAATCAACGCTTGTACTTCAGCCTCAACAGCAGCCGGATTTTCTTGTCTGCATTTTCTATCTAGTTGGATGCAAACTGAAAAGGATGTGCAGAAGTCTGTTGGCACTTGCACCCACTCCTCGCCAGGTTCTAAGTCCTCAAGTGAACACACCTGTTGAAGAATGTCCTCGGCTTGACCCATCCACGACCGTCCTCTTTTTAACCTGCTGCCCTTCACCTTCCTGATTTCACTATGCAGTGGATGCTGTGTGTTTGCGTTAATTCTGAGGTAGGCACGTGCCCTGCACACTTGCATTCTCTCTTCAATGGTTGGAAAATCAAGAAGGTAGCGCATCGCCCTGCATGCTGTATCTCTTGTACATCCAAGAATAATGCGCATAGCTTCATTCTGTATCCTTTCCATCCTTTCTATCTGCTTATGGCTGACAGTCAGGATTGCCATTGCATACTCCAAAACAGACATGACCAGCCCCTCGTACAGAAGACATAGATGGCGCTGCTCACAGTTTGCTGCCGCCATCACCCGCATCGCTGCCAAACCCCGCTTGGCCTTTGTTATCACCTGGTCTATGTGCACATTATAAGCAAGGCTTCGATCAAACCGTATCCCCAGGTAATTCATTGCCTGCGTTCTTACCACCGTCTCTGAACACAGCATTACAGTTGGTGTTGGATTGTTGACAATATGATTATTCAACGAGAACCAAGTCACTGTTGCCTTTGTTGGGTTGACCATTGCCCCAGCTTCATCACACCAAGTACTTATGCGATTGAGTTCGGTTTGTAGTTCCACAGCAACCTCCTCTCTATCCTTACCCTGACGATACACTAAAACATCATCGGCATATGACAATGTCCTGCCAGGTCCAGTGATCTGCTCACTGGTGATTCTCACTGTATAGGCGTTGAACAGTACCGGAGATAATGGTGATCCCTGTGGTAGGCCAGGATATATTGTTGTTGGTTCCAAAGTCCAACTGCCACATCTAAAAACTACTTTCCGTTGGAAGAGAGCTGCAGTGATCCAACTAAGGAGGAATGGACTTACGTTTAGTTCAAGAAGCTGACACATTAAAAAATCCAGTGGTACTCTGTTGTATGCGTCCTCAAGATCAATCGCTGCAGCAACGGTTTCAGTGCCTGAGTGGAAACCTTCATAGACATCGTGGGCAAAGACTGCTGCATTGGTCCAGGTTTCTCTTTTTGGACGGTACCCACCCAGGGTAGGTGGGAAAACACCTTGCCTCTCTAGTTGGCTTGATATTTTCCTGGCAATTACCTTCTCCAGCAGCTTGCCTATTGTATTCTGCATGGTTATAATTCGATATCCCTGAATTTTCTTGTGGTCTTTGTCAGGCTTTGGCAAGGGAATCAGATAGCTGTGTAACCATTCCTCCTTGATGCTAGCACTCCCTATACTGTTGTTGTACATGTCTGCTAGTTTCTCTAGCTCATTGTCGGTACACCTATTTATGACGTCGTATCTTATGCCATCAGGACCTGGAGCACTGTTTTTTGATCGTCGAAGCACAGCCTTGATTTCTTTCACTGTCACTGTGTCTTCATCCGAAGTGTTCTGGGCCTTGCATCTGTCTGAGGTGACCTCCTTGGCCAGATTCCAGCCTCCCATGTCTGTCTGGTTGCTCTGCTCAAGGTAGCGTTCAAGTTCGTCTGTCTATCTTTCTTAACTTCAACTTTTTCTAATTTCGCCTGAGGTGGTTCCGCAATTTCCACCGTCTTAATAGTTTGCGTTCCCTTTTCTATTTTCTTAATTGACTGTAGCTGGGTTGTCTTCTCTACAGTATCAATATGTGTCTGTACTATCATTTATCGTATTACTTGTCTGCCTCTGTGTCCCTCGGTCTATTCTCTTTATTAACACCGTCGTTTTCTTTTCCTGTCTAATAGTCATATTGGCAACCACCTTAGGAATAGTTGAATTTTCACTTACATTTTCCAGTTTGTTCTTTGACCCTGACTTCAGATACCGTCTCCGTCTTTGTTCGAACCAGTCGTCACGTTTTTTCCTAGCATTCTTGCTATAGGATGGCCACTTCCATAACTTCTTGGAAAAGTCTCTCTCAGGACCATTCTTGTATCTATAACAGCTATACCAGTCCGACTTTTCACCATTACGTCTGTTCTCACCGTCTTTTACCCCACATACATCAGGTCTTGGTTCATAATAGCCATATTGTCTTCTGTCTTTATTAAGCAATGGCTGTCTCCTGTTATTCTTTCCTACTCTATTACAGTCTACCTTAATTCTATAAGGGTCTTGTCTAGTCGTTCTGTTCTTCAACGTTTCTACAAAATTCTCTACCTCATTAACTGCTTCTTTTAATTCTCCCAACCATGTACTGATACGTTGTAATTCTACATGTAGGTACTGCATATTAACTTCTTCTTCTGTATATTCCTTGGTACCTGAAAAAAAAACTCGTATGTTTCTCTACTGTGCTGTGTTGGGTCTGCCTGTTGTTGCCGTTCCTACCCCAGTCAAAACTTGTGCCAATGAATCCTGTTCTGTCATGCTGAAATATTACTGTACAGACCAAATAATCAATTTCACATTTGTAATCAGCTAATTTAAAAATATTACCTTATTTACCTTATACACCAAGTTCAACCAGTTAATAGGTTTACTGATTACCCTACTCTCTGTTCCTGATCCAAGAAAGACGTATTCCTGTATTCCTCTATGTTCGCTGTCAGGTAGAACTCAAACACTAGGAGTCTGTGTTAGTTGAAACCGATCGCGCACTTCAGGTGGTTTCTTCTTCCAAGGAATCCCGCCCTTCAGGTAGTTTCTTCTTCTTCAGATGCCTCAGTAACTTCAACCCCTGGTTGGGTCCCTACCAGACTTCTGGCTTCTGTTCGCCCCGGATGGGGTACATCAAATCGACGTCTTGAGAACCAATGTACTTCAGGTAAGCGATAATTTGGGTCCCCTCTTCAGTAGGTCGGCAGCCCAGTC
This sequence comes from Cepaea nemoralis, assembly GCA_014155875.1. Lineage (NCBI taxonomy): Eukaryota > Metazoa > Mollusca > Gastropoda > Stylommatophora > Helicidae > Cepaea > Cepaea nemoralis. The sequence continues at coordinate 614,857 of JACEFZ010009130.1, forward strand.
TGCCCTTCCCACTTCCGAGAATTCCCTGGCGAGGTCGCTACTTTTGATGAGGTTTTCATTTCTTCTTATTTTTCAAATTAGCGATTGAGTTTATTGTTGAGCGATTGTTTATTCAAAACTCCAAGGTCATGATTCTGCGGCCTTTAGTTCGCTCGAGGAAATCTTGACGAGAAGTAGACAACTGCTCTGTTAGTAAATTGTTTCTACTTGATTCGATTTATCTTGAAAGTTTTCTTTTTCCTCTTTTTCAAATGATCCAGAACAAGATGTGCTCTTGCTCACTCTTTTGCTCAACTGGTTTTCATATTTCAGCTGACAACGACTGCCCGTACATCTAGCAAGTCCGTACAGTGAAAATTCTGCAAATATTTACAGACAACCACCCCTAGCCGGGCTTTTGGTTGCTGTAACTCTCACAAACAATAGTGGCCATCTTTTAACTTTGTTGTTGCGTTCATTATATGTTTATAACCGTGCCGTATTTCTGTCTCTGGGTAATTGACGTGAGCGGAACAAGATCTTCAAAACTTTGAAATTTACCTCGATGTTTTACATGGACAGCGCATTGTGATTCCGCAATGCTCCAAGTTCCGAATCCTGAGTCGTGGGCACCATTTAGGCCTATATAACAGAGTCCTCTGGTTTATTATAAATGGAGTTTATTTCACATTGATGACAAATTGGACAGCCTTCTTACAACATGGCGTCTTCTCTGCTCCAGCCCCAGATGTAAACTAACTCCTAACAACAAACTACGTCACGACTTGACATCTCTCCTCCCATTCCATCCCGATGCTCAATCGTGCTGTAGCCTTTTCCCACCTAATACCCAACTTCTGCTACAGTATGTTTGTGGTGGATGGGTGAGGATATGTGTGTGGGTGGGGGTGTGTGTGTGATGGGTGTGGCGAATGTGTATATGAGTGGGAGATATGTGTGGTGGTTGGGGGAAGGATGTGTATGGGTGGGGGATGTGTGAGTGGCTTAGGGATGTGTACTTGGGTGAGGTATGTGTTGGGGCGGGATGCGTGAGTGGGTGGAGGATGTGTGTGGGTGGGGGTATGTGTGATTGAGAGATATTTGCTTGGGGGGGGGGGTGTGATTGTGTAGTGGAGGATATGTGGGTGAGTGAGTGTGTTGGTGGATGGGTGGGGAATGTGTGTGTGGGTGGGGACTGGTGTGTTGGTTGGGGATGTGTGTGTGGGTGGGGGATTTGTGTGGGTGAAGGTATGTGCATGGTGGGTGGGTGGGGATATTGTGTGGTATGTGGGTGGGGGGTATATGTGTGGTGTGTAGGTGGGGGATGTGTGGTGGTGTGTGGGTGAGGGATATGTGTGTGTGGGTTGGGAATGTTGTGTGGTAGGGGATGTGTGTGATGTGCGAGTAGGGGATGTGGGTTAGGGCATGTGTGGATGGGTGGAGGATGCATGTGTGAGTGGTGGGATGTGTGTGAGTGGATTGGGGATGTATATGTGGTTAGGGAGATGTGTGTGGGGGGGGGGAGATGTCAGTTGGTGGGGATGTGTGTGTATGGTTTGGGGATGTGTGAGTGGATGTGCGATATGTGGGTTGGTGGGGGATGTGTTTGCATGGGTGGGGAATATGTGGTAGATGGAGGTGTGGGTGGGGAGGATGTGTGGGTGGGGGATGGGTGTGTGGGTTAGGATGTGGGTGGGGGATGGGTGTGTTGGTTAGGATGTGTATGTGGGTGGGTGCGGGATGTATGGGTTGGTGGGGGTGTTCATGTGGGTGGTAGGTGTTTGGGTTGGGGGAATAGGTGAGGGCAGTGTGTGTGGGTGGGGCATGTGCGGAAGGGGGATGAGTCGGTTGGTGGGGTATGTATGTGTCTCTGGGTGTGTGTGTGTGGGTAGGTGTGTGTATGTGGGGTGATGTGCCTCATAACATGGTAATTTGCCTTGTTTATGTTTACAACATTCATTTCACAATGTTTGTTTTTCTTCCTATGTGAATGTATAATGCTCTTGATGGACGAAAGATGAGTGATTGGAAGGGCCGAATGTAAGACGGGTCTGCGTGCCCATTTGTGACCCTTTTAAAATAAAGTTGATTTAATTTGATTTGATTTGTGTATGGTGCAGAAGAACAGATAGATCATTACAACCTGGAGAGAATGGTACTGCAGGGAGTGACCAGAGGATCTGGCCGACACTCACAACTCAGATGAAAGGCCAGGCGGACACATACTAAGACTGCTACTGGTACCATTAATATTGGTACTCTTTGCTGGCTGTTGTATATGAGGACGGAGCACATATGGGAATGTCCCTAGTGCTGTGATGAGAGTTCTTGACTCAACTCAGTCAACTAATTGTGTTTGACTGTCTCATTTACAGACTTGAGATTTGGCGGTACAACCTGGCAAACTGACTTCTCATCATGAGTGATGAGTCTGGTGTGCTTGATGATCCAGATCCTTGTGATGTCTATCAGCCTGATGACTCATATGAGGAAGACAATAGAAAGTACCAACTGGAGGGGTTGGAAGATGTATGTAATACTTGCAAATATCTCAGTTGATTTTAAAATTCTTTTCGTATTTGTCTTTGAAGAAATTTATCATAAACTGTCAATAACCATTTGTAATTTGTGTTAGCCTTATGGTTTTATTAGCTGGACAGCCATATTTTGCCACAATCATCCACAGTCCTTCTCTGCTGACTGTATCAAAAGCCTTGGTAAGGTCAATGAAAGTGGAGAACATTTCAGTTCTGTTCCTGACATTTCTCTTGCAGCTGCCTTGCAGCGAAAATCATGTCAACAGTTCCACGTTCTTTTCTGAAGCCACATTGACTCTCAGGAAGAAGACCTTGATCGAGATGGGCTGTGAGGTGATTGAGAAGAATTCTGGCGAGTATCTTCCCTGCAATTGAAAGCAAGGAGATGCCTCGGTGGTTGTCACAGGATTGGTGGCTTCCTTTACGTTTGTAAAGGTGGACTATTGACGCGTCCTTGAAATCTTGTGGCATGGTCTAGTTCACCCATATGTTTGTAAAGACTTGGTGAAGCTGCTCTGTTAGGATCGGCCCACCTGCCTTGTATATCTCTGCTGGGATGGAGTCAGGACCAGGTGCCTTGCCGCTGGAGAGTTGCTGGATGGCTTTGTTTACTTCCACTATGGTTGGCAGGTCATCAAGTGTCTCATTGGTAGGAACTTGAGGAAGGCAGTTGATGGTTTCATCATTGAAGAAGGAAGTTGCATTTAAGATGTTGCTGAAATGCTCTGCCCAGCGTTGAAGGATTTCTTTCTTATCGGTGATCAATGTGCCCCCATCTGCACTGAGGAGGGGAACTATGCCTGGTGATGTAGGACCATAGACTGCTTTCAGTGAGTCGTAGAAGTTTTTCATATCATGTCTGTCAGTAAAGCCCTGAATTTCATCAGCTTTGCTGCTCAGCCAGGAGTCCCGCATGTGCCGAAGTTTCTGCTGCACTACTCTCTGAATGTTCTTGAAGGCATCTTTTTTTTATGTTGACTTTGGGTCATTCAAATGTCCCTTGAGGAGAAGATGTTTCTCGGTGTCAGGTTCTTACATTGAACAGTACTTAAGGCTCGTGTGACCTAACACATGTGAGACAAACACAGTCATGGTATGACTTGACGTGACACACTGCAACACTAAGTTAAACACTTTATTTACACTTCACACGCAACACAATCAGATCAGGCATCTCGCCATTACAATGTCGATACAACAATACAATTAGTCAATGAATCAATACAATAGATGCACTCACAGACCTATACCACAACCATACAGTCTCCTATCCTCTCACAAGGTTTACAAGCAATCAGCATTCAGACACCTCAGTCATACGAGCTTCTCTCAGACCCGTCCGTACTGTCCGACAATCCCAAGCCTGTCTGGCATATCTCGCTGTGAGCACTTGCCAAGCGGGATCGTGTCCCTGCGTGGATTTCCTGCGTCACGCATGTACTGGCTTGACCGCTGCCTGGTTAGTCCCGCTCACCGGCGAACCTGTGGACAGGTGGATGGTATTCGCCTCGCCGATATCGACGCCGCGGCACAACTACAGGGGAGATTATGACACTCGGCCAGCAATTGGTTGATGTCTTCGGAATTTTCATAAAACCAGTCTTTATGCTTTCAGGGGGCTGCACCCAGGATTTCCATAGCAGTTGTAAATTATGTCCTTTAGGGCTCTCCATTCTGTTTCTGTATCCTGTTTAGCTGCAGCATTTGGCTCGAGGCGGTCTTCCAGCATATTTTCAAACGACTGCTGCATTTTCTTGCTGTTTAGGCGGGTGACATTTAGCTTTTTTTGCATTTTCACCCCTTGAGGACGCCATGGTGGCCTGATGTGAATGTTTATTTTCGAGACAATGAGACGATGGTCTGTCCAACATTCGGCACCACGCATGGAATTTGTCACTCGGACGTCTTGTCTGTCACTCCTCCTGACAATGACATAGTCAATGAGGTGCCAGTGTTTCGAGCGAAGGTGTCTGTTCTACTGTATATTTAACTGTCAGTGTCTGTTCTACTGTATATTTAACTGTCAGTATCTGTTCTACTGTATATTTAACTGTCATTGTCTGTTCTACTGTATATTTAACTGTCAGTGTCTGTTCTACTGTATATTTAACTGTCAGTGTCTGTTCTACTGTATATTTAACTGTCAGTGTCTGTTCTACTGTATATTTAACTGTCAGTGTCTGTTCTACTGTATATTTAACTGTCATTGTCTGTTCTACTGTATATTTAACTGTCAGTGTCTGTTCTACTGTATATTTAACTGTCAGTGTCTGTTCTACTGTATATTTAACTGTCATTGTCTGTTCTACTGTATATTTAACTGTCAGTGTCTGTTCTACTGTATATTTAACTGTCAGTGTCTGTTCTACTGTATATTTAACTGTCAGTGTCTGTTCTACTGTATATTTAACTGTCATTGTCTGTTCTACTGTATATTTAACTGTCAGTGTCTGTTCTACTGTATATTTAACTGTCAGTGTCTGTTCTACTGTATATTTAACTGTCAGTGTCTGTTCTACTGATTATTTAACTGTCATTGTCAGTTCTACTGTATATTTAACTGTCAGTGTCTGTTCTACTGTATATTTAACTGTCAGTGTCTGTTCTACTGTATATTTAACTGTCATTGTCAGTTCTACTGTATATTTAACTGTCAATGTCAGTTCTACTGTATATTTAACTGTCAGTGTCTGTTCTACTGTATATTTAACTGTCATTGTCAGCTCTACTGTATATTTAACTGTCAGTGTCTGTTCTACTGTATATTTAACTGTCATTGTCAGTTCTACTGTATATTTAACTGTCAGTGTCTGTTCTACTGTATATTTAACTGTCATTGTCAGTTCTACTGTATATTTAACTATCAGTTCCTGTTCTACTGTATATTTAACTGTCAGTGTCTGTTCTACTGTATATTTAACTGTCAGTGTCTGTTCTACTGTATAAATAACTGTCAGTGTCTGTTCTACTGTATATTTAACTGTCATTGTCAGTTCTACTGTATATTTAACTGTCAGTGTCTGTTCTACTGTATATTTAATTGTCAGTGTCTGTTCTACTGTATATTTAACTGTCATTGTCAGTTCTACTGTTTATTTAACTGTCAGTGTCTGTTCTACTGTATATTTAACTGTCAGTGTTGTCTGTTCTACTGTATATTTAACTGTCAGTGTCTGTTCTACTGTATATTTAACTGTCAGTGTCTGTTCTACTGTATATTTAACTGTCAGTGTCTGTTCTACTGTATATTTAACTGTCAGTGTCTGTTCTACTGTATATTTAACTGTCATTGTCAGTTTTACAGTATATTTAACTATCAGTGTCTGTTCTACTGTATATTTAACTGTCAGTGTCTGTTCTACTGTATATTTAACTGTCAGTGTTGTCTGTTCTACTGTATATTTAACTGTCAGTGTCTGTTCTACTGTATATTTAACTGTCAGTGTCTGTTCTACTGTATATTTAACTGTCATTGTCAGTTCTACTGTATATTTAACTGTCAGTGTCTGTTCTACTGTATATTTAACTGTCAGTGTCTGTTCTACTGTATATTTAACTGTCAGTGTCTGTTCTACTGTATATTTAACTGTCAGTGTCTGTTCTACTGTATATTTAACTGTCAGTGTCTGTTCTACTGTATATTTAACTGTCAGTGTCTGTTGTACTGTATTTTTAACTATCAGTTCCTGTTCTACTGTATTTTTAACTATCAGTTCCTGTTCTACTGTATATTTAACTATCAGTTCCTGTTCTACTGTATATTTAACTGTCAGTTCCTGTTCTAGTGTATATTTAACTGTCATTGTCTGTTGTACTGTATTTTTAACTATCAGTTCCTGTTCTACTGTATATTTAACTATCAGTTCCTGTTCTACTGTATATTTAACTATCAGTTCCTGTTCTACTGTATATTTAACTATCAGTTCCTGTTCTACTGTATATTTAACTGTCATTGTCAGTTCTACTGTATATTTAACTGTCAATGTCTGTTCTACTGTATATTTAACTGTCAGTGTCTGTTCTACTGTATATTTAACTGTCAGTGTCTGTTGTACTGTATTTTTAACTATCAGTTCCTGTTCTACTGTATTTTTAACTATCAGCTCCTGTTCTACTGTATATTTAACTATCAGTTCCTGTTCTACTGTATATTTAACTGTCAGTTCCTGTTCTAGTGTATATTTAACTGTCATTGTCTGTTGTACTGTATTTTTAACTATCAGTTCCTGTTCTACTGTATATTTAACTATCAGTTCCTGTTCTACTGTATATTTAACTATCAGTTCCTGTTCTACTGTATATTTAACTATCAGTTCCTGTTCTACTGTATATTTAACTGTCATTGTCAGTTCTACTGTATATTTAACTGTCAGTGTCTGTTCTACTGTATATTTAACTGTCAGTGTCTGTTCTACTGTATATTTAACTGTCATTGTCTGTTCTACTGTATATTTAACTGTCAGTGTCTGTTCTACTGTATATTTAACTGTTAGTTTCAGTTCTACTGTATATTTAACTGTCATTGTCTGTTCTACTGTATATTTAACTGTCATTGTCTGTTCTACTGTATATTTAACTGTTAGTTTCAGTTCTACTGTATATTTAACTGTCATTGTCTGTTCTACTGTATATTTAACTGTCATTGTCTGTTCTACTGTATATTTAACTGTCAGTGTCTGTTCTACTGTATATTTAACTATCAGTTCCTGTTCTACTGTATATTTAACTATCAGTTCCTGTTCTACTGTATATTTAACTGTCATTGTCAGTTCTACTGTATATTTAACTGTCAATGTCTGTTCTACTGTATATTTAACTGTCATTGTCTGTTCTACTGTATATTTAACTGTCATTGTCTGTTCTACTGTATATTTAACTGTCAGTGTCTGTTCTACTGTATATTTAACTGTTAGTGTCTGTTCTCTGTATATTTAACTGTTAGTTTCTGTTTGACAGTGTACTTCTCCTGCCAGTGTCTGTTGTACTTATATTTCTCCCTATTTCTAGCTGCTTGCAGCAGCTGATGAGTTCCCCTCATTTAATAGCTCCAGCAGTGAGGAAGACCAAGCTGAGGGAGTGCAGGATAGCTGTCAAAGGTTAGTGGCCAATAAGGTTATTTCTGGGTCTGTGTCAATATTCTTGTCATTCTCGCTGGCTCCGGTTGCAGTGGATTTGTTGTGTGGGTGTATGGGTTGTCATGTCAAAAGTGGGGCTCGTCATTCTCAGTGGTTGCGGCTGCAGTATCTTTGTTATGTGGGTTGTATGGGTATCATCATGATAAACTATCATGGTCTTTAAAGAATGCAGCAGTAGATCACTATGTCACCTTGATGTGTGTTTCCCTGTATCAGATGCACCTCAAACCCATTCTCTGCACTCACGATTCGATGTGACTATTACTTTGTGCCAGTCTGACATGTCCTCCAGTACGTTTACCCACTCTTTTCAACAATTGATGTTCTCTATTTCACACACCTGGCATATAGATATTTCTACCTGTGCCATCCAGGACCTGCCTCTTCTCAGTGTATAACCCTTGACCATATCCATGGCTTCATGCAGCAACTCTCAGGTACCTGTTGGCTTGAAGGACCCTATGCCTATCCCCCATTGTTGGTAGCGCCAGGATATGCTTCATGTATATAATAGGTGTGTCCTTTATGCACGCCAGGTTCACCCGCATGGCCGTATTCTATATGCGCTCCAACCTTTCAAGCCAGCTCTTTGATACTGTCAGCAGCCCCAAACCATACTCAATGACAGAAATTATTAACTGCTGAAAGAGCCCGGTTGCTGCCATAGCCCTCAATGCATTAAATTCCCTTCCAGCCTTTACCACCAAAGCTTCCACATGATCCATAAAAGACATACACCTGTCAAAGGTGATTCCCAAGAACTTCAATTTACTCTCTCTCTACTAAGAGGACATCATTCAGTTTGATACATGGGACATCTGCCTTCACGATTCGGTTATCTAGGGAGTACCACACAACCAATGCCTTGTCTGGGTTTATTATAGCCCCTGAGTCCATGCACTACTCCACCACCCTGTTTACTGCCGACTGTAAGTCTTTAGCCAGTCTCTCTTGCCTCTTCCCTGTCTGTATACCAGCACATCATCTGTGAATGTTAAGATTCTACCATTTCCTGGTGCTTCAATTGCTGCGACTTTGCTGGTGCATACATTAAAGACCACTAGGGACATGGCAGATCTCTGTGGCAGCCAAGGTGTAATAGTACAGGGATCAGAAGTCCATGAAACCACGCAAAGTGTGATTTTATGCTCATAAAGTACTGTCACAATCCATCAGAAGTCCATGACACCACGCAAAGTGTGATTTTATGCTCATAAAGTACTGTCACAATCCATCAGAAGTCCATGACACCACGCAAAGTGTGATTTTATGCTCATAAAGTACTGTCACAATCCATCAGAAGTCCATGAAACCACGCAAAGTGTGATTTTATGCTCATAAAGTACTGTCACAATCCATCAGAAGTCCATGACACCACGCAAAGTGTGATTTTATGCTCATAAAGTACTGTCACAATCCATCAGAAGTCCATGACACCACGCAAAGTGTGATTTTATGCTCATAAAGTACTGTCACAATCCATCAGAAGTCCATGACACCACGCAAAGTGTGATTTTATGCTCATAAAGTACTGTCACAATCCATCAGAAGTCCATGAAACCACGCAAAGTGTGATTTTATGCTCATAAAGTACTGTCACAATCCATCAGAAGTCCATGACACCACGCAAAGTGTGATTTTATGCTCATAAAGTACTGTCACAATCCATCAGAAGTCCATGACACCACGCAAAGTGTGATTTTATGCTCATAAAGTACTGTCACAATCCATCAGAAGTCCATGACACCACGCAAAGTGTGATTTTATGCTCATAAAGTACTGTCACAATCCATCAGAAGTCCATGACACCACGCAAAGTGTGATTTTATGCTCATAAAGTACTGTCACAATCCATCAGAAGTCCATGAAACCACGCAAAGTGTGATTTTATGCTCATAAAGTACTGTCACAATCCATCAGAAGTCCATGACACCACGCAAAGTGTGATTTTATGCTCATAAAGTACTGTCACAATCCATCAGAAGTCCATGACACCACGCAAAGTGTGATTTTATGCTCATAAAGTACTGTCACAATCCATCAGAAGTCCATGAAACCACGCAAAGTGTGATTTTATGCTCATAAAGTACTGTCACAATCCATCAGAAGTCCATGACACCACGCAAAGTGTGATTGTATGCTCATAAAGTACTGTCACAATCCATCAGAAGTCCATGACACCACGCAAAGTGTGATTTTATGCTCATAAAGTACTGTCACAATCCATCAGAAGTCCATGACACCACGCAAAGTGTGATTTTATGCTCATAAAGTACTGTCACAATCCATCAGAAGTCCATGAAACCACGCAAAGTGTGATTTTATGCTCATAAAGTACTGTCACAATCCATCAGAAGTCCATGACACCACGCAAAGTGTGATTTTATGCTCATAAAGTACTGTCACAATCCATCAGAAGTCCATGACACCACGCAAAGTGTGATTTTATGCTCATAAAGTACTGTCACAATCCATCAGAAGTCCATGAAACCACGCAAAGTGTGATTTTATGCTCATAAAGTACTGTCACAATCCATCAGAAGTCCATGACACCACGCAAAGTGTGATTTTATGCTCATAAAGTACTGTCACAATCCATCAGAAGTCCATGACACCACGCAAAGTGTGATTTTATGCTCATAAAGTACTGTCACAATCCATCAGAAGTCCATGAAATCACGCAAAGTGTGATTTTATGCTCATAAAGTACTGTCACAATCCATCAGAAGTCCATGAAACCACGCAAAGTGTGATTTTATGCTCATAAAGTACTGTCACAATCCATCAGAAGTCCATGACACCACGCAAAGTGTGATTTTATGCTCATAAAGTACTGTCACAATCCATCAGAAGTCCATGAAACCATGCAAAGTGTGATTTTATGCTCATAAAGTACTGTCACAATCCATCAGAAGTCCATGACACCACGCAAAGTGTGATTTTATGCTCATAAAGTACTGTCACAATCCATCAGAAGTCCATGAAACCACGCAAAGTGTGATTTTATGCTCATAAAGTACTGTCACAATCCATCAGAAGTCCATGAAACCACGCAAAGTGTGATTTTATGCTCATAAAGTACTGTCACAATCCATCAGAAGTCCATGACACCACGCAAAGTGTGATTTTATGCTCATAAAGTACTGTCACAATCCATCAGAAGTCCATGACACCACGCAAAGTGTGATTTTATGCTCATAAAGTACTGTCACAATCCATCAGAAGTCCATGAAACCACGCAAAGTGTGATTTTATGCTCATAAAGTACTGTCACAATCCATCAGAAGTCCATGACACCACGCAAAGTGTGATTTTATGCTCATAAAGTACTGTCACAATCCATCAGAAGTCCATGACACCACGCAAAGTGTGATTTTATGCTCATAAAGTACTGTCACAATCCATCAGAAGTCCATGACACCACGCAAAGTGTGATTTTATGCTCATAAAGTACTGTCACAATCCATCAGAAGTCCATGACACCACGCAAAGTGTGATTTTATGCTCATAAAGTACTGTCACAATCCATCAGAAGTCCATGAAACCACGCAAAGTGTGATTTTATGCTCATAAAGTACTGTCACAATCCATCAGAAGTCCATGACACCACGCAAAGTGTGATTTTATGCTCATAAAGTATTGTCACAATCCATCAGAAGTCCATGACACCACGCAAAGTGTGATTTTATGCTCATAAAGTACTGTCACAATCCATCAGAAGTCCATGACACCACGCAAAGTGTGATTTTATGCTCATAAAGTACTGTCACAATCCATCAGAAGTCCATGACACCACGCAAAGTGTGATTTTATGCTCATAAAGTATTGTCACAATCCATCAGAAGTCCATGACACCACGCAAAGTGTGATTTTATGCTCATAAAGTACTGTCACAATCCATCTGTCAATGCAAGGGCAGAGCTCCATGTCCAAAAGAGTGTATATCAAACAATTTGGATGGGGTAAATGTGAGTGGATGGAGGATGTATGTGTGGGTGATGAGGATATTTGTAGGTGGGGGATGTGTGGGTGGGGATGTGTATGGGGAATGCATGTGGGGTGATGTGTGTGTGTGTGTGGGGGAATGTGTTTATGGGTGGGGTGTTGTGTGGGAGGGGAGATATGTGCTGTTTCCGACTTTCTGGCCACTCTCTGTGATTTCCTATTTGCAGTAGAATTGTTAATGTGAAAATCTCACATTTAGGATCTCCTGTTTTTTGACCTTATCCAAGGAGACCAGGTGTCTAATCTCACTACCCAAGAGAGCAGGGACAGGGGTTTGTTGGATGTCATTAGAAACTGGTGATTTTTGTAAACATGTTCAGCCCTGTGCTGGGGTGTGATTCTGGTCACTTCTGACATACCACTTATGAACTAGAGGTAGACACTGATAGCTCTCAGCCATACCACTTATGAACTAGAGGTAGACACTGATAGCTCTCAGCCATACCACTTATGAACTAGAGGTAGACACCGATAGCTCTCAGCCATACCACTTATGAACTAGAGGTAGACACCGATAGCTCTCAGCTATACCACTTATAAACTAGAGGTAGACACTGATAGCTCTCAGCTATACCACTTATAAACTAGAGGTAGACACTGATAGCTCTCAGCCATACCACTTATAAACTTGAAATAGACAGTGTTAGCTCTCAGCCATACCACTTATAAACTAGAGGTAGACACTGATAGCTCTCAGCTATACCACTTATAAACTAGAGGTAGACACTGATAGCTCTCAGCTATACCACTTATAAACTAGAGGTAGACACTGATAGCTCTCAGCTATACCACTTATAAACTAGAGGTAGACACTGATAGTTCTCAGCCATACCACTTATGAACTAGAGGTAGACACTGATAGCTCTCAGCCATACCACTTATGAACTAGAGGTAGACACTGATAGCTCTCAGCCATACCACTTATGAACTAGAGGTAGACACTGATAGCTCTCAGCTATACCACTTATAAACTAGAGGTAGACACTGATAGCTCTCAGCCATACCACTTATGAACTAGAGGTAGACACTGATAGCTCTCAGCTATACCACTTATAAACTAGAGGTAGACACTGATAGCTCTCAGCCATACCACTTATGAACTAGAGGTAGACACTGATAGCTCTCAGCCATACCACTTATGAACTAGAGGTAGACACTGATAGCTCTCAGCCATACCACTTATGAACTAGAGGTAGACACTGATAGCTCTCAGCCATACCACTTATGAACTAGAGGTAGACACTGACAGCTCTCAGCCATACCACTTATGAACTAGAGATAGACACCGATAGCTCTCAGCCATACCACTTATAAACTAGAGGTAGACACTGATAGCTCTCAGCCATACCACTTATAAACTAGAGGTAGACACTGATAGCTCTCAGCCATACCACTTATGAACTAGAGGTAGACACTCTAAGCTCTTAGCCATACCACTTATGAACTAGAGGTGGACACTGACAGCTCTCAGCCATACCACTTATGAACTAAAGGTAGACACTCTAAGCTCTCAGCCATAGCACTTATGAACTAGAGGTGGACACTGACAGCTCACAGCCATACCACTTATAAACTAGAGGTAGACACTGATAGCTCTCAGCCATACCACTTATGAACTAGAGGTAGACACTCTAAGCTCTCAGCCATACCAGTTATGAACTAGAGGTAGACACTGACAGCTCTCAGTCATACCACTTATGAACTAGAGGTAGACACTCTAAGCTCTTAGCCATACCACTTATGAACTAGAGGTGGACACTGACAGCTCTCAGCCATACCACTTATGAACTAGAGGTAGACACTCTAAGCTCTCAGCCATACCACTTATGAACTAGAGGTAGACACTGATAGCTCTCAGCTATACCACTTATGAACTAGAGGTAGACACTCTAAGCTCTCAGCCATACCACTTATGAACTAGAGGTGGACACTGACAGCTCTCAGCCATACCACTTATAAACTAGATGTAGACACTGATAGCTCTCAGCCATACCACTTATGAACTCGAGGTAGACACTGACAGCTCTCAGCCATACCACTTATGAACTAGAGGTAGACACTCTAAGCTCTCAGCCATACCACTTATGAACTAGAGGTAGACACTGACAGCTCTCAGCCATACCACTTATGAACTAGAGGTAGACACTGATAGCTCTCAGCCATACCACTTATGAACTAGAGGTAGACACTGATAGCTCTCAGCCATACCACTTATGGACTAGAGATAGACACTGATAGCTCTCAGCCATACCACTTATGAACTAGAGGTAGACACTCCAAGCTCTCAGCCATACCACTTATGAACTAGAGATAGACACCGATAGCTCTCAGCCATACCACTTATGAACTAGAGGTAGACACTCTAAGCTCTCAGCCATACCACTTATGAACTAGAGGTAGACACTGATAGCTCTAAGCCATACCACTTATGAACTAGAGGTAGACACTGACAGCTCTCAGCCATACCACTTATGAACTAGAGGTAGACACTGATAGCTCTCAGCCATACCACTTACCATACCACTTCTGGACTAGAGGTAGACACTGATAGCTCTCAGCTATACCACTTATAAACTAGAAATAGACACTATTAGCTCTCAGTTATACCACTTATAAACTAGAGGTAGACACTCTAAGCTCTCAACCATACCACTTCTGGACTAGAGGTAGACACTCTAAGCTCTCAACCATACTACGTATCCAGTTACATCAGTGAAGTGATCTTCTAAAATGGTCATTGCTACCCATGTTATACATTTCTCCTGTTACAGCAAAACACAGCAGGAGAGCTTCCAGCCTGACCTGAACCTCGTTCCTCCCACACAGCCCTCATGCCCAACAGATGGAAGCCAACATGAACTTGGGTCCTTCATAATGAGAATGTTACGTCTGCCAGAAGCGCACACTCATCAAGGTAATATATTCTTTTCCTTCTGTTTCCCTCCACTGGTATACACCGTCAGCCAACATTCCAACACACCAACCCCCCATCTTTAGCTATCCCATGCTGCTCTATCCTTGTCCTTCCCTTATTGTCAATTTCTGTTTCTACTTCTTTCTTCATGAGTTGTTAGGTAGTTACAATATTCTCAGGTTTGCTCAGTGTGTGACCTTTCCAGTATGTGATTCTCCAGTGTGTGACTATCCAGTGTGTGACTATCCAGTGTGTGACTATCCAGTGTGGTGACTATCCCAGTGTGTGACTATCCAGTGTGTGACTATCCAGTGTGTGACTATCCAGTGTGTGACTATCCAGTGTGTGACTATCCAGTGTGTGACTATCCAGTGTGTGACTATCCAGTGTGTGACTATCCAGTGTGTGACTATCCAGTATGTGACTCTCCAGTGTGTGACTATCCAGTGTGTGACTATCCAGTGTGTGACTATCCAGCGCCAGCATCTTTTCCTCACCTATTGGTTTAGTTTAGTCGACGGATCATCACGGCACACAGATTAACCCATAAGTGCTCTGTTCTACTCCTAACTCAAGTCTTAGTCTGGAGAATCTCAGCTCAGTGCACAAACTCCATAGCATCAACGAGGATCCTGAAATACTTTGGGTAGATATTTAACTTGAAATTTTGCCCGGGCAGCGCTGTTAGGCTACTCTTTTTCGATGTCCAACTGCCAAAGGATTTTTTATGTGTGCAACAATACACACAGGCATCCAATCTCACTACCCAGAGACCAGAGAAAATTTGTTACTAAAAGTCCACGTGAAAAAAACCCGGCCCTCACCGGGGCTTGAACCCTGGACCTCCAGCACTCGAGGCAGACACCATACCTCGAGACCACTGAGCCCCCTTCTCTACTATTACAATCTTCCACCACTAGTGAAGAAGACTACTACTACTTTCATCTGTCATGAGTTCATGTTTGGTAATTTGTGAGTCCGGAGATGAATGAAGAAGTTACTTGCACGATCAATTGATTTAAATGAGGAAGAGTTGCACAAGATCACCTCTTGGTTCACTGGCTTAGTGTGCTCTGCTGCCCAGTTGTGGAACAATCTTCCACAAGAAACCAAAGACACCACCAATCACTACACAATCAGTCACAACCTGTTCAAACACTATCTCAGTACAGATTACCATGCCCCCCCCCCCCCCTAAAAACAAAAACAAGAAGTAATGGAATATTATCTCAAACAATGACCAGCTAATAAACATTCCCATATGTATGGTACATCTCACATTCCTTGGGTATTTATAGCAGCCATGTTAAAAATTAGTGAGTCATGTATTATTTGAATAACGAAGACACAAACAATAGATTGCACGATTTATTGCCTGGCATATTTCGCTGCATCTCGTCAGGTACATACTGCAGAAATCACATAACTTACATGAATTAACTAGATAAATCCTTCAAGTTGAAATATACACATATTTGCACAGTAATGTCAATTATCTACCACGGTAATTTTAAACTGACTAACGTGTCTTTCTGTTTGCACAATTCTGGCTTGCGTTGATTGATCATAATTGCTTCTGCAAATTTTAACAAGCGAGTATTTTGTGTGTTAAACAACACACGAAAGGCAGTGTCTCAACCACATGGCCGCTCTTGACAATGTGCCTACCAATTGAAGACGCCGGGAGCTTCCGGTGTGTTGGCCCCACGAGGCTTGCATCTCCTGTGTGTTGTATCTTGATGACCCATTGAGGTATGTGTTCTGACACTCGTTTGTTAAGCAGTCTCTCTGTTCTACCAATGTAGAAGGCCTGGCATCTACATGTGAATTGGTAAATACAATTGTTTGTGGCTTACAGAGGAACAGGCTCTTTGACTGCTGGTGTAGGAATCGGTACGGTTTTATATCTAATGACTGGAGTTGCAGCACAGAATGTTCGGCCTACTGCTGTAGTAAGCCGGTCTTGTAGACGTTGCATTACGTCATCCCCTCGAAAGGTTAGCTGGATGAATACCTTGAGTTTAGGGACTGTAGTTAAGTCTGGTTTTGGTTTAGGCTGTTGGCAGTAATATTATTGATTATTTTCCATGTGTTTTAATGCACATTGTTCTTCTGGTGTCTAAGATTAGCTTCGTAAGTGATGTGGAATGAAGTAATGTATGAGAGGAAAGAGAGAAGGACAGAATGTCAAATGGGTCTGCATGCCCAATTCTTAACATCTTTGAAAATAAAGTTTGTTCGTTCGTTGGTATTTGTCTGGTTTTCTCAATCTATTTATCTATATCTGCAATATTGTGTCTTGTATAAACTTCACTGGCTTTGTTTAGTTCGCTCAGTGGCCCAATCTTCCAATCGACAATCTTCCTTGCCGGTCTCCGTGGCCAAAGGCTTGCGAGCTGCTTCCCAGGTGTTCGAAACGCAACCGTGACCGATTTGTGCAGCAGGTCGTGTTGTGTTGTATGGGAGCCAGTTGTTCAGAAGCAAGCAATGGCAAACTACTGAATGTAAAAACTCCGCCTAGTACATCAACAGCAGCTAAAAAACTGCTGGTGTTGACTGCAATGTCCTGTAAGGGATATGCAACATTAACCAAAACAAAAACAAAAAACAGTGGCCCAAGGAGTTTATCTTCCACTGTTGTAGCCCTAGGCCAGAAGTTTTGCCTAAATATATCTTATTTTGGGCGGTATGTTTATTCACTGATAACTGATAATATGTTTGTGTAGACTTGTTGAACACTGAGTGACTTACAGGTGGTCGATGAAAGCTTTGTGTATAATACAAGCTGGAACAGTTCAGAGTTGAGTAAAACTATGCTGAGATTAACCATGTGAACATGGAACAGTCTAGAATTGAGGATGATAGACAAGTTATGCCATACATGGAACATTCCAGAATTGAGAATGATAGACAGATTATGTCATATGAACATGGAACATTCCAGAATTGAGGATGATAGACAGATTATGCCATGAGGATGATAGACAGATTATGTCATATGAACATGAAACATTCCAGAATTGAGGATGATAGACAGATTATGTCATATGCACATGAAACATTCCAGAATTGAGGATGATAGACAGGTTATGTCATATGAACATGGAAAATTCCAGAATTGAGGATGATAGACAGATTATGTCATATGAACATGGAACATTCCAGAATTGAGGATGATAGACAGGTTATGTCATATGAACATGGAACATTCCAGAATTGAGGATGATAGACAGATTATGCCATGAGGATGATAGACAGATTATGTCATATGAACATGGAACATTCCAGAATTGAGGATGATAGACAGATTATGTCATATGAATATGGAACATTCCAGAATTGAGGATGATAGACAGATTATGTCATATGAATATGGAACATTCCAGAATTGAGGATGATAGACAGGTTATGTCATATGCACATGGAACATTCCAGAATTGAGGATGATAGACAGATTATGTCATATGCACATGGAAAATTCCAGAATTGAGGATGATAGACAGATTATGTCATATGCACATGGAACATTCCAGAATTGAGGATGATAGACAGGTTATGTCATATGCACATGGAACATTCCAGAATTGAGGATGATAGACAGATTATGTCATATGCACATGGAACATTCCAGAATTGAGGATGATAGACAGGTTATGTCATATGCACATGGAACATTCCAGAATTGAGGATGATAGACAGATTATGTCATATGCACATGGAACATTCCAGAATTGAGGATGATAGACAGATTATGTCATGAGGATGATAGACAGATTATGTCATATGAACATGGAACATTCCAGAATTGAGGATGATAGACAGATTATGTCATGAGGATGATAGACAGATTATGTCATATGAACATGGAACATTCCAGAATTGAGGATGATAGACAGATTATGTCATGAGGATGATAGACAGATTATGTCATATGAACATGGAACATTCCAGAATTGAGGATGATAGACAGATTATGTCATGAGGATGATAGACAGATTATGTCATATGAACATGGAACATTCCAGAATTGAGGATGATAGACAGATTATGTCATATGCACATGGAACATTCCAGAATTGAGGATGATAGACAGATTATGTCATATGAACATGGAACATTCCAGAATTGAGGACGATAGACAGATTATGTCATGAGGATGATAGACAGATTATGTCATATGAACATGGAACATTCCAGAATTGAGGATGATAGACAGATTATGTCATATGCACATGGAACATTCCAGAATTGAGGATGATAGACAGGTTATGTCATATGAACATGGAACATTCCATAATTGAGGATGATAGACAGATTATGTCATATGCACATGGAACATTCCAGAATTGAGGATGATAGACAGATTATGTCATATGAACATGGAACATTCCATAGTTGAGGATGATAGACAGATTATGTCATATGAATATGGACCATTCCAGAATTGAGGATGATAGACAGATTATGTCATATGAACATGGAACATTCCAGAATTGAGGACGATAGACAGATTATGCCATGAGGATGATAGACAGATTATGTCGTATGCACATGGAACATTCCAGAATTGAGGATGATAGACAGATTATGCCATGAGGATGATAGACAGATTATGTCATATGAACATGGAACATTCCAGAATTGAGGATGATAGACAGATTATGTCATATGCACATGGAACATTCCAGAATTGAGGATGATAGACAGATTATGTCATATGAATATGGAACATTCCAGAATTGAGGATGATAGACAGATTATGTCATATGAACATGGAACATTCCAGAATTGAGGACGATAGACAGATTATGCAATACATGGAACATTCCAGAATTGAGGATAATAGACAGGTTATACCATCCATGGAACATTCCAGAATTAAAGATGGTAGGCAGGTTACACCATCCATGGAACATTCCAGAATTGAGGATGATAGACAGGTTATACCATATGAACATGGACCATTCCATAATTGAGGATGATAGACAGATTATACCATCCATGGAACATTCCAGAATTAAAGATGGTAGGCAGGTTACACCATACATGGAACATTCCATAATTGAGGATGATAGACAGGTTATACCATCCATGGAACATTCCAGAATTAAAGATGGTAGGCAGGTTACACCATACATGGAACATTCCAGAATTGAGGATGATAGACAGCAGTTAACTATATCTGGAATAGTTTAGAATTTTCCCATCTGTAAGTCACCAAAAAAGATGTCCTTTGTTATTCTACTGTCGTCCACCCTCCTGATGCGTTCTATCCACCTAAGTCTACGAAGACTGAGCATGGATCAAACCACCACACAACCTGATCTGTCCAATACTATGGTTTTTGTGAACTTAATATGAAAGCATAGCAAGTAGTATAAAACGTGTACGCTGAGACCGAACCTGATCAATCCCACACCTTTCAGACTTCCTGCCAACTGCCAGCCCTGGTACAGCTGCTCCACCAGCTTCTACCCCTGCTGTGACATCCACAGAGACACCCCCACAAGCTGCAGCCCCTCCGTGGCAACAAGTGGTGGCATCAGCCAGCCGGGATGAATGGAATGTCCAGCCAGCAGTTAACAATACACAGGTAACTTGCGATTGTTGATGCTTCTAAATCCACTTTATGACAGTTACTTTGGTGTTGGTCATCGGAGCCCTGAAAAATTGACCTATGAGATGACATGTGGGCTTAGATGACCTATGACATGACATGTGGGCTCAGATGACCTATGAGATGACATGTGGGCTTAGATGACCTATGAGATGACATGTGGGCTTAGATTACCTATGAGATGACATGTGGGCTTAGATGACCTATAAGATTACATGTGGGCTTAGATGACCTATGAGATGACATGTGGATTTACATGACATGTGGGCTTAGATGACCTATGAGATGACATGTGGGCTTAGATGACCTATGAGATGACATGTGGGCTTAGATTACCTATGAGATGACATGTGGGCTTAGATGACCTATAAGACATAAGATTACATGTGGGCTTAGATGACCTATGAGATGACATGTGGGCTTAGATGACATGGCATGTGGGCTTAGATGACCTATGAGATGACATGTGGGCTTAGATGACATATGAGATGACATGTGGACTTAGATGATCTGTGAGATGACATGTGGGCTTAGATGACATGACATGTGGGCTTAGATGACATGACATGTGGGCTTAGATGACCTATGAGATGACATGTGGGCTTAGATGACATGACATGTGGGCTTAGATGACATGACATGTGGGCTTAGATGACATGACATGTGGGCTTAGATGACCTATGAGATGACATGTGGGCTTAGATGATCTGTGAGATGACATGTGGGCTTAGATGACATGACATGTGGGCTTAGATGACATATGATATGATATGTGGGCTTAGATGATCTGTGAGATGACATGTGGGCTTAGATGACATGACATGTGGGCTTAGATGACCTATGACATGACATATATATGACGGTTTATTTTTTCCTATGTAAATGTATCATGCACTATTGATGAACAAGAGATGGGTGATTGGAAGGGCCGAATGTAAGACAGGCCTGCGTGCCCAATTTGTTACCCTTTGAAAAGTTTGAAAATAAAGCTTGTTTGTTCGTTCGTTCACTCAAAAATTCTCAGATGACCTATAATTGACATGTATGCTTAGACAATCTATGAGATGACATATGGGCTCAGATGAACTATAAAATGACATGGGCTCACATGACCTATGAGATAACATCGGTTCAGGTGACCTATGAGATAACATCAGTTCAGGTGACCTATGAGATAACATCAGTTCAGGTGACCTATGAGATAACATCAGTTCAGGTGACCTATGAGATAACATTGGTTCAGGTGACCTATGAGATAACATTGGTTCAGGTGACCTATGAGATAACATTGGTTCAGGTGACCTATGAGATAACATCAGTTCAGGTGACCTATGAGATAACATTGGTTCAGGTGACCTATGAGATAACATTGGTTCAGGTGACCTATGAGATAACATCAGTTCAGGTGACCTATGAGATAACATCAGTTCAGGTGACCTATGAGATAACATTGGTTCAGGTGACCTATGAGATATCATCGGTTCAGGTGACCTATGAGATAACATCAGTTCAGGTGACCTATGAGTTAACATTGATTCAGGTGACCTATGAGATAACATCAGTTCAGGTGACCTATGAGATAACATCGGTTCAGGTGACCTATGAGATAACATCAGTTCAGGTGACCTATGAGATAACATTGGTTCAGGTGACCTATGAGATAACATTGGTTCAGGTGACCTATGAGATAACATTGGTTCAGGTGACCTATGAGATAACATTGGTTCAGGTGACCTATGAGATAACATTGGTTCAGGTGACCTATGAGATAACATTGGTTCAGGTGAACCTATGAGATAACATTGGTTCAGGTGACCTATGAGATAACATCGGTTCAGGTGACCTATGAGATAACATCAGTTCAGGTGACCTATGAGATAACATCAGTTCAGGTGACCTATGAGATAACATCAGTTCAGGTGACCTATGAGATAACATCAGTTCAGGTGACCTATGAGATAACATCAGTTAAGGTGACCTATGAGATAACATCAGTTCAGGTGACCTATGAGATAACATCGGTTCAGGTGACCTATGAGATAACATCAGTTCAGGTGACCTATGAGATAACATTGGTTCAGGTGACCTATGAGATAACATTGGTTCAGGTGACCTATGAGATAACATTGGTTCAGGTGACCTATGAGATAACATTGGTTCAGGGTGACCTATGAGATAACATTGGTTCAGGTGACCTATGAGATAACATTGGTTCAGGTGACCTATGAGGATAACATTGGTTCAGGTGACCTATGAGATAACATTGGTTCAGGTGACCTATGAGATAACATTGGTTCAGGTGACCTATGAGATAACATTGGTTCAGGTGACCTATGAGATAACATTGGTTCAGGTGACCTATGAGATAACATCGGTTCAGGTGACCTATGAGATAACATCGGTTCAGGTGACCTATGAGATAACATCAGTTCAGGTGACCTATGAGATAACATCGGTTCAGGTGACCTATGAGATAACATTGGTTCAGGTGACCTATGAGATAACATCGGTTCAGGTGACCTATGAGATAACATCGGTTCAGGTGACCTATGAGATAACATCGGTTCAGGTGACCTATGGGATAACATCGGTTCAGGTGACCTATGAGATAACATTGGTTCAGGTGACCTATGAGTTAACATTGGTTTAGGTGACCTATGAGTTAACATTGGTTCAGGTGACCTATGAGATAACATTGGTTCAGGTGACCTATGAGATAACATCGGTTCAGGTGACCTATGAGATAACATCAGTTCAGGTGACCTATGAGATAACATTGGTTCAGGTGACCTATGAGATAACATTGGTTCAGGTGACCTATGAGATAACATTGGTTCAGGTGACCTATGAGATAACATTGGTTCAGGTGACCTATGAGATAACATTGGTTCAGGTGACCTATGAGATAACATTGGTTCAGGTGACCTATGAGATAACATCAGTTCAGGTGACCTATGAGATAACATTGGTTCAGGTGACCTATGAGATAACATCAGTTCAGGTGACCTATGAGATAACATCAGTTCAGGTGACCTATGAGATAACATTGGTTCAGGTGACCTATGAGATAACATCAGTTCAGGTGACCTATGAGATAACATTGGTTCAGGTGACCTATGAGATAACATTGGTTCAGGCGACCTATGAGACTGGTGTTGAGACTTCTTCTGACCTGGTACCAAATTACCATCTCCGTGGGGAGCTGTACTACAGAGGTCTCTTTCCCCTCTCCAAACCCAGAAATCAACAGTGTGCGCAAGACTGGTACTGGGACTTTGCATTTACAGAGAGATATGCAAGGATGAATGCAGAAAATGCAAAGAATATCATGGACAGACAGAAAAACCAACGAGCGTGTAAGTCCTACAAGAAACAAATTAATATATTTGATTATAGAAATTAGACATAGTAAAGATGTTTTGGGCATGTTATGAGAAGAAATAAACTGGAGACCTTGGTGACAACTGGCAAGCTTTAGGGAAAAATAACAAGGGGATGGCAGAGAGGTAAATATCTGGATGGCTTGGTTACATCGCATAATGAAAGACAAAATAGAGATGATCCACATCTGGTGATCATGTGAGATGGTGAAATATGACTGTCCATGCATATCAGCATGGCACATGATGATGATGGCAATACAAGGGTGAACAAGTCCAATCCAAGGAGTTCTTTTGTTTCTCCTTCGTTCATCTTTTGAGGGAAGAGTTATGCATCTCAAAGGTCAGTATAACTCTTGAGCTCATTGGAACATGCAAGTACCTCTATTGCTACAAGGTGGATGCACAGCTGAGGGGAGTGTTTCTTTGGTTGTTGATCCATGGTACTGTCAGAATGTGCTTTAGTCTCTAGGATAAACAGAAATACAGACACATTGTTCAGCTGTTGTCATTTGTTATAGTCTCCACACCGGTTGTTGTCATACCAACACAAATGTTTGCATGCTTCTCTGGCTGGTCACAGGTCCATGATGGTGGGGATGGCCAGTTTGGACAGTACAAGGTCCACTACAGGAAACCAGAACTGGACACAATTGACGAGTCACAGTTTTATTTGGACACAGAAAATGTGGAGTTTGTATGCACAGGTATGCTGATTTATTCTTGTGCTACTGTTCTTTTGTTTGCTTGAAATGTGTCTATATCTAGCCTTGTATGAAATGTAACTGTCATTTTTAGTTCACTCAGTGATACATAGAGTTTATCTTCCACTGTTATTTCTTTAGGCCAGAAGGCTAGATGTGTCATATTTTGGGCT
>JACEFZ010009130.1:644300-669934 GCA_014155875.1 Cepaea nemoralis
GAGGTAATGAAGGACTAGGGTTGGCTAGATCAGTCCTCATGTTGTAGAGGTAATGAAGGAGGAGGGTTGGCTAGATCAGTCCTCATGTTGTAGAGGTAATGAAGGAGGAGGGTTGGCTAGATCAGTCCTCATGTTGTAGAGGTAATGAAGGAGGAGGGTTGGCATTAGCCTGGCTAGATCAGTCCTCATGTTGTAGAGGCAATGAAGAGGAGGGTTGGCTAGATCAGTCCTCATGTTGTAGAGGTAATGAAGGAGGAGGGGTTGGCTAGATCAGTCCTCATGTTGTAGAGGTAATGTAGGAGGGTTGGCTAGATCAGTCCTCATGTTGTAGAGGTAATGTAGGAGGAGGGTTGGCTAGATCAGTCCTCATGTTGTAGATCTAATGTAGGAGGGTTGGCTAGATCAGTCCTCATGTTGTAGAGGCAATGAAGGAGGAGGGTTGGCCAGATCAGTCCTCATGTTGTAGAGGTAATGAAGGAGGGTTGGCTAGATCAGTCCTCATGTTGTAGAGGCAATGAAGGGGGAGGGTTGGCTAGATCAGTCCTCATGTTGTAGAGGCAATGAAGGAGGAGGGTTGGCTAGATCAGTCCTCATGTTGTAGAGGTAATGAAGGAGGAGGGTTGGCTAGATCAGTCCTCATGTTGTAGAGGCAATGAAGGGGGAGGGTTGGCTAGATCAGTCCTCATGTTGTAGAGGTAATGAAGGAGGAAGGTTGGCTAGATCAGTCCTCATGTTGTAGAGGCAATGAAGGGGGAGGGTTGGCTAGATCAGTCCTCATGTTGTAGAGGCAATGAAGGAGGAAGGTTGGCTAGATCAGTCCTCATGTTGTAGAGGTAATGAAGGAGGGTTGGCTAGATCAGTCCTCGTGTTGTAGAGGTAATGAAGGAGGGTTGGCTAGATCAGTCCTCATGTTGTAGAGGTAATGAAGGAGGGCTGGCTAGATCAGTCCTCATGTTGTAGAGGCAATGAAGGAGGGTTGGCTAGATCAGTCCTCATGTTGTAGAGGTAATGTAGGAGGGTTGGCTAGATCAGTCCTCATGTTGTAGAGGTAATGTAGGAGGGTTGGCTAGATCAGTCCTCATGTTGTAGAGGTAATGAAGGAGGAGGGTTGGCTAGATCAGTCCTCATGTTGTAGAGGCAATGAAGGAGGAGGGTTGGCTAGATCAGTCCTCATGTTGTAGAGGCAATGAAGGAGGAGGGTTGGCTAGATCAGTCCTCATGTTGTAGAGGTAATGAAGGAGGAGGGTTGGCTAGATCAGTCCTCATGTTGTAGAGGCCAAGAAGGAGGAGGTTGGCTAGATCAGTCCTCATGTTGTAGAGGTAATGAAGGAGGAGGGTTGGCTAGATCAGTCCTCATGTTGTAGAGGTAATGAAAGAGGGTTGGCTAGATCAGTCCTCGTGTTGTAGAGGTAATGAAGGAGGGTTGGCTAGATCAGTCCTCATGTTGTAGAGGTAATGAAGGAGGGTTTGGCTAGATCAGTCATGTTGTAGAGGCAATGAAGGAGGGTTGGCTAGATCAGGTCCTCATGTTGTAGAGGTAATGTAGGAGGGTTGGCTAGATCAGTCCTCATGTTGTAGAGGTAATGTAGGAGGGTTGGCTAGATCAGTCCTCATGTTGTAGAGGCAATGTAGGAGGAGGGTTGGCTTAGATCAGTCCTCATGTTGTAGAGGCAATGTAGGAGGAGGGTTGGCTAGATCAGTCCTCATGTTGTAGAGATAATGAAGGAGGAGGCGTTGGACTAGATCAGTCCCTCATGGTTGTAGAGGGCAATGAAAGGAGAGTTGGGCATTAGCCTGGCTAGATCAGTCCGCATGTTGTAGAGGTAATGAAAGGAGGAGGGTTGGTTAGATTCAGTCCTCACGTGTTGTAGAGGTAATGAAGGAGGAGCGTTTGACTAGATCAGTCCTCATGGTTGTAGAGTAATGAAGGAGGTTGGCCTAGATCAGTCCTCATGTTGTAGAGGTAATGAAAAGGAGGAGGGTTGGACTAGATCAGTCCTCATGTTGTAGAGGTAAATGTAAGGAGTAGGGTGGACTAGATCAGGGTCCTCATGTTGATAGAGGTAATGTAGGAGGTGAGGGTTGGCCTAGATCAGTCCTACATGTTGTAGAGGTCAATGTAAGGAGGGTTGGCTAGATCAGTCCCTCATGTTGTAAGAGGTAATGAAGGAGGCAAGGTTGGCTATATCAGATCCTCATGTTGGTAGAGGCAATGAAGGAGGAGGGTTGGCTAGATTCAGTCCCTCATGTTGTAGAGGTAATGAAGGAGGAGGGTTGGCTAGATCAGTCCTCATGTTGTAGAGGCAATGAAGGGGGAGGGTTGGCTAGATCAGTCCTCATGTTTGTAGAGGCAATGAAGAGGAAGGGTTGCTAGATCAGTCCTCATGTTGTAGAGGTAATGAAGGAGGGTTGGCTAGATCAGTCCTCGTGTTGTAGAGGTAATGAAGGAGGGTTGGCTAGATCAGTCCTCATGTTGTAGAGGTAATGAAGGAGGGGTTGGCTAGATCGGTCCTCATGTTGTAGAGGCAATGAAGGAGGGTTGGCTAGATCAGTCCTCATGTTGTAGAGGTAATGTAGGAGGGTTGGCTAGATCAGTCTCATGTTGTAGAGGTAATGTAGGAGGGTTGCTAGATCAGTCCTCATGTTGTAGAGGTAATGAAGGAGGAGGGTTGGCTAGATCAGTCCTCATGTTGTTAGAGGCAATGAAGGAGGAGGGTTGGCTAGATCAGTCCTCATGTTGTAGAGGCAATGAAGGAGGAGGGTTGGCTAGATCAGTCCTCATGTTGTAGAGGTAATGAAGGAGGAGGGTTGGCTAGATCAGTCCTCATGTTGTAGAGGCAATGAAGGAGGAGGGTTGGCTAGATCAGTCCTCATGTTGTAGAGGTAATGAAGGAGGAGGGTTGGCTAGATCAGTCCTCATGTTGTAGAGGTAATGAAAGAGGGTTGGCTAGATCAGTCCTCGTGTTGTAGAGGTAATGAAGGAGGGGTTGGCTAGATCAGTCCTCATGTTGTAGAGGTAATGAAGGAGGGTTGGCTAGATCAGTCATGTTGTAGAGGCAATGAAGGAGGGTTGCTAGATCAGTCCTCATGTTGTAGAGGTAATGTAGGAGGGTTGGCTAGATCAGTCCTCATGTTGTAGAGGTAATGTAGGAGGGTTGGCTAGATCAGTCCTCATGTTGTAGAGGTAATGTAGGAGGAGGGTTGGCTAGATCAGTCCTCATGTTGTAGAGGCAATGTAGGAGGGAGGGTTGGCTAGATCAGTCCTCATGTGTAGAGATAATGAAGGAGGAGGGTTGGCTAGATCAGTCCTCATGTTGTAGAGGCAATGAAGGAGGAGGGTTGGCATTAGCCTGGCCTAGATCAGTCCTCATGTTGTAGAGGTAATGAAGGAGGAGGGTTGGCTAGATCAGTCCTCATGTTGTAGAGGTAAATGAAGGAGGAGGGTTGGCATTAGCCTGGCTAGATCAGTCCTCATGTTGTAGAGGTAATGAAGGAGGAGGGTGGCTAGATCAGTCCTCATGTTGTAGAGGTAATGAAGGAGGAGGGTTGGCTAGATCAGTCCTCATGTTGTAGAGGTAATGAAGGAGGAGGGTTGGCTAGATCAGTCCTCATGTTGTAGAGGCAATGAAGGAGGAGGGTTGGCTAGATCAGTCCTCATGTTGTAGAGGTAATGAAGGAGGAGGGTTGGCTAGATCAGTCCTCATGTTGTAGAGGTAATGAAAGAGGGTTGGCTAGATCAGTCCTCGTGTTGTAGAGGTAATGAAGGAGGGTTGGCTAGATCAGTCCTCATGTTGTAGAGGTAATGAAGGAGGGTTGGCTAGATCAGTCATGTTGTAGAGGCAATGAAGGAGGGTTGGCTAGATCAGTCCTCATGTTGTAGAGGTAATGTAGGAGGGTTGGCTAGATCAGTCCTCATGTTGTAGAGGTAATGTAGGAGGGTTGGCTAGATCAGTCCTCATGTTGTAGAGGCAATGTAGGAGGAGGGTTGGCTAGATCAGTCCTCATGTTGTAGAGGCAATGTAGGAGGAGGGTTGGCTAGATCAGTCCTCATGTTGTAGAGATAATGAAGGAGGAGGGTTGGCTAGATCAGTCCTCATGTTGTAGAGGCAATGAAGGAGGAGGGTTGGCATTAGCCTGGCTAGATCAGTCCTCATGTTGTAGAGGTAATGAAGGAGGAGGGTTGGCTAGATCAGTCCTCATGTTGTAGAGGTAATGAAGGAGGAGGGTTGGCATTAGCCTGGCTAGATCAGTCCTCATGTTGTAGAGGTAATGAAGGAGGAGGGTTGGCTAGATCAGTCCTCATGTTGTAGAGGTAATGTAGGAGGGTTGGCTAGATCAGTCCTCATGTTGTAAAGGTAATGTAGGAGGAGGGTTGGCTAGATCAGTCCTCATGTTGTAGAGGTAATGTAGGAGGGTTGGCTAGATCAGTCCTCATGTTGTAGAGGCAATGAAGGAGGAGGGTTGGCTAGATCAGTCCTCATGTTGTAGAGGTAATGAAGGAGGGTTGGCTAGATCAGTCCTCATGTTGTAGAGGCAAGTGAAGGGGAGGGTTGGCTAGATCAGTCCTCATGTTGTAGAGGCAATGAATGGAGGAGGGTTGGCTAGATCAGTCCTCATGTTGTAGAGGTAATGAGGAGGAGGGTTGGCTAGATCAGTCCTCATGTTGTAGAGGCTAATGAAGGAGGGAGGGTTGGCTAGATCAGTCCTCATGTTGTAGAGGCAATGAAGGAGGAGGGTTGGCTAGATCAGTCCTCATGTTGTAGAGGCAATGTAGGAGGGTTGGCTAGATCAGTCCTCATGTTGTAGAGGTAATGAAGGAGGAGGGTTGGCTAGATCAGTCCTCATGTTGTAGAGGCAATGATGGAGGAGGGTTGGCTAGATCAGTCCTCATGTTGTAGAGGCAATGAAGGAGGAGGGTTGGCGTGAGCCTGGCTAGATCAATCCTCATGTTGTAGAGGCAATGAAGGAGGAGGGTTGGCTAGATCAGTCCTCATGTTGTAGAGGTAATGAAGGAGGAGGGTTGACTAGATCAGTCCTCATGTTGTAGAGGCAATGAAGGAGGAGGGTTGGCTAGATCAGTCCTCATGTTGTAGAGGTAATGAAGGAGGGTTGGCTAGATCAGTCCTCATGTTGTAGAGGTCAGAAGTTGGGGTGCCCCACCGGCTAGATGAAAGTATTGTTCACTGGCGAGCAACCCCAAATAGTCAGAAACTGACTAGGGACAAAATCTATATGGCTGAACTACAGATTAAGGCCATGAATATCCAACGTACAGCTCCAAGTGGCTCGTTACAAAATTAAAATGAACTGTGCTGAATATTCACCAAGGATGGGAAAGAGAAGGTTAGCTAGGATAGATTTTTACGTCTGAATTAAAGTGTAAAGACAACTATTCCAGTACAGGTTTTTCTCCCTGACTGCTCCCTTCCTTGGTGTGTAAGTGAACCCCCACCAATGTACACACACAACACGTATGCACAATTGGAAAAAAATATAATGACAGAACTATGAGTTACAATACTACAACATTTATTTACTAATCATAGACATCTGATGGTTTTCATTATGGGGATGATGAAATCATATAACATATTGTGATGAGAAACATTATGTAACTTTTCTTGTTACTTCATCTATCTGGAACTGTGGTCCAGATCCCCACTCTCCAGTAGACTCCAAAAAGAGAACAGCTTGCCGGTATTCTGACGTCCTGCCAGTCCTGGCTCTACCTAGTCATAACTCGTTCTTGAGATCTATAACATAGGTGCTCCTTGTGAGAGCTTGAAAGAAAGTCAAGAATGTGTTATATCTAGTTCTACATCAGCGCAATCCTAATTAAAACATATCATAACACAAACATATACAATGACCAGTCTGGCCAAGTTTATCTTCCAGCTTTACTGCGTTCACCATCCTCCTTCTCCCTACTGTCTTTAGTCTGGGACGGGCTTTTCAATTGTCTCACACGCCTGTAATGATTACATTTCTGCCGCCCCATGTCCATGTCGCTAATACAGAAATTCTGTGTCATACAGCCGCTCCGTCCAAAGTTGGGTTAGCAGCTCACAGGGTCGGTAAGGGTATTATAACAATGCCTGATCATCCGGGCTTGCAAGCCGTGACCAGTAGCTGTGCCAGGTTTCCATGCATTACCGTGGACGCACGCCCACAATACACTGAGAAAGTTTAGCACCATATACCCTATACCAATTGTGGGTAATGTCTGTACCATTACACCTCCTGCTTCCAACACAATCATTGGCCAAAGTGCCAATGTGCAGACAATAGCATAACCTTTCATATTGGTAGGTTTGCATATGACAAATCAATATATCAAACATCCAATACACATAAACATATTGATTAAACTAGACATATTATGATAATTTAACATCATAGCATAATGCACTAGTTAGTTCATATGTATACGAAATGAAACGTATATACACAAAAAGAATATGTACGAAGCATATTACTAGCATCGTATATTCATATGAAATTACACATACATACATCCAACATATCCAGTAAACATTATATTACTTCAAGATGGACATCTAATGATACTCAACATAATAGCATCAGGCATTATTAATGAGTACTAATATTGTATAGCTACAAAATGAGATATACAACAAGTCTAATTGAAGTGACCACACAGACCAGCCATATTTGCAGAGCTGCCCGGTTTAATCACCACTTAGTTACTGCTGTTGTAAGAATTAAATAAATAGTCAGTTGACTATAATCTGTACAACAAATGCACACACCAAAAAGAGACTAGTCTAGTTTAGAAAGAAATGACAAGCATCTACCAAGACACCTAAAAGTATATCTAAACAAGATCTCCTTCCATAAGTTTCTACTTCTCAGAAGAGTAACACTTAAAGCACAATGATATTGAACACAGAACTTAGAAAAAACACTCAAGTAACCTATGACAATGATAGTTCTTGCAATAACCTAGATCAGATATAGACTGAAAGTTCATATGTCTAAAAGACTGTTGCATAGTTACTAAGAAATCCTTCCTAGAAGCCAACATAATATTCATGCATATGACTACAGACATTGAGCTGGCTGCCTACCTGTTCTGAAGTCAGACTTAATCTAAAGGGAAAAAGTCTAGCAGGGGTTTTTATACCTAGCCTAGCAGTAGACACTTATCTCCCAGGAATTCCATTCCTAAATTCTTCTTATCTCCTCCTGACGTTAATTGCAATTATCTCCAAGTCTGTCCAGTCATAACAATTCTTTCTGCATGCACACTAGCCTTCACACCTGTGGATCTGACCATTATTAGCCCCCTGAGTCTTATCAGTGATTTCACACCTTGCACCTCTGCTTATCAGGTGTCATGCCTGGTCGGTTTTAATTACACAGTCCATGGAGTCTGCCATCCTGTGGGTGTAATTATCAGTTTGACCTGTAACACTTTGAATCTGGACTGGCTGGGTCGTTTGACTGGTGTCAAATTACACTTCTCAGATAGAAAGACATTCCTGGTGGTTTGTTTACTTGCAGGCTTTGCAAGCTTACTCATGGCTTGAGGCTTTTTGTGAATAATCTTACCTCACGACTAGATAGCCGTGGAGTAGCGTGATTAATTCATTCTTTCTCAATTTGGCCTCTCAAATTTGGAGACCGAGAAAAATATTCTGGGATGTTAAGGTGGCATTCCACGACAGAGGTAATGAAGGAGGAGGATTGGCTAGATCAGTCCTCATGTTGTAGAGGCAATGAAGGGGGAGGGTTGGCATGAACCTGGCTAGATCAGTCCTCATGTTGTAGAGGCAATGAAGGGGGAGGGTTGGCGTGAACCTGGCTAGATCAGTCCTCATGTTGTAGAGGCAATGAAGGGGGAGGGTTGGCGTGAACCTGGCTAGATCAGTCCTCATGTTGTAGAGGCAATGAAGGGGGAGGGTTGGCGTGAACCTGGCTAGATCAGTCCTCATGTTGTAGAGGCAATGAAGGGGGAGGGTTGGCATGAACCTGGCTAGATCAGTCCTCATGTTGTAGAGGCAATGAAGGGGGAGGGTTGGCATGAACCTGGCTAGATTAGTCCTCATGTTGTAGAGGCAATGAAGGGGGAGGGTTGGCATGAACCTGGCTAGATCAGTCCTCATGTTGTAGAGGCAATGAAGGGGGAGGGTTGGCATGAACCTGGCTAGATCAGTCCTCATGTTGTAGAGGCAATGAAGGGGGAGGGTTGGCATGAACCTGGCTAGATCAGTCCTCATGTTGTAGAGGCAATGAAGGGGGAGGGTTGGTGTGAACCTGGCTAGATCAGTCCTTATGGAACACTTGAGCTGCAGAATGCAACCAATCATGACGAAGTCTACACATGGCGTGGCATGGGTTGGTTGAGGGACTGCTTCTGTGGGAGATGACAGGCACAAGAAGAATTGAAGGCCCATCATTTCTGTATTTTGTTCAGAATTTACAGTCTTAGCTGAGAATCAAACCATGTTCCCTCGAAGGCTAACCTTGTCAACAAACGTCCGCAGAAGTCAGATGTGTCGGCCGAAAGGTGCAAATATCGCAGCTCTGCTGTAAACTTACACAACGTAATATGACAAAGAAGAAACCATGTTTGATAAGTTAGTGGTGGATGTCTGACCTCTCGGTCACTCCCCCCCCCCCCCCCCCACCCCACCCCAATCCCTTTTTCCCCTTATAGTCCATACCATATAACATTGTGATCATGTCTCTCTACAGCCTTCTCTCTCCCGTTCTGTCATTCTGATACTGATGTTCCTCCATGCCATAATGTCACACTGCCCACTATCATCACTCTTGTATTAGACATAAGGATCAACTGGGGAACCCTGTGAGGCCACTAAGACATAAATAAATACACACATATTGTTTTGGCCCTCATAGAAGTAGGGGTGAGAATTAGAGACTAGAGGACGTATTCTATCCATCAAGAGCCATGCCGAAAAGCATGGGCGGTCATGTTTTGCCATCTCACTCCATCACCAGAGTCGTGGATCAGCTCCATGTTCCTGTCTCGACCATGCCATGTGGTCAAGCCATCCAGGTATTTAGTTCTCGGACTTCCCCTTGGTCTCTTCCCTTCGATCTTGCCAGTTGTCACCACATTCTCCAATTAATTTCTTCTCATGACATGTCCAAAATATTTTGACTCATCTAATTCTCAATCAGTTTACGATCTTCATTTGTTTCTTGAAGGACTTGTTCATTGGTTTTTATGTCTGTCCATGGTATTTTTTGCATTTTCCTCAGAAACCACATTTCCACAGCCATCAGATGTTTTTTCAGCTTGACTGCTTATTGTCCACGCTTCACATCCATACAAAAGTACAGGTTCTATGTAGCACTTCAACACTCTTTTTCTCGTTTCAATTGATATCTTTTTATTGGTCAGTATATTTTTCATCTTGAAAAAGGCTACCTTTGCCATGGCAATTCTTGTTCTAGTCTCTTCAAAGGCATCTCCCATCAGATGTTATGACTGTTCCGAGATAACTATATCGATTCACTTGCTTAAGAATATGCCCATCTACTCGTATATACATTGTGGTATTTCTTCCTTCCCAGTGATGACCATAATCTGTGTCTTCTTAATATTCAGTTCTAACCCTAGTTGTTCACTGTGTGCAACAACTGCATCTACTAAATTTTGCAGGTCCTGTTCATTGTCTGCAATCAAGACTGTATCAATTGCATATCCAATGTTATTGATGCATCATCCCTCAATGTTGATTACTTCCATATCTTCTATGTTTCTGAAAATATTTTCACTGTACAGGGAAAAACAATGCATCGAAGTACACTTGTTCCCGCCGCGAGTCGCTGTCATTATTTAGAGGCAACATGTTTGAATCCCAGTCAGTAACTATAGCTGTCAATTTTTATATTGTCTCGGGCATCCTCTAGTCTCTAATTCTTCCCCCTAATTCTATATTGTCTCGGGCATCCTCTAGTCTCTAATTCTTCCCCCTAATTCTATATTGTCTCGGGCATCCTCTAGTCTCTAATTCTTCCCCCTAATTCTATGACCACCAAAACAATACCTGTGTATTTATTTATGAATCTTCTCTCTTAGTCTTCTGCTGCCTCTCTTTCCTTTCAGCTTTTCTGCTGTGACGACATACAGCGGCTTTCCCCTTCTTTCCTTATGACATGCACAAAGAATATGGACTGTCTTCTTCTGATTCGACTAACCAGTTCTCCTTGCCAGTTAGCTTATTTCAAGATTTTTCATGATCTCTTCTGATGTCATCTGAAAAGAAGGTAGTTTGCCATTGCCTTTCTTCTTGGCAGTGTCCACACTGGCCGGTGAACATAGCCATTCTCTCTATTAAGAGATCCTCAGCCTGCCGCCATGAAACATGAGACCATAACCAACCACTTTCTGATGGCTGCCCTTGGCTTTATCTACCACCTGCACACATGGTTTAATGTTATCCTGGTTTGGGGGCTAAATGGGTTCTCTACCTTGCCCAAGGGTGTCCTGTAGGCTAGCAGAGGGAAAAAGGCCCCCTTATTTCTCTTTTAAAAGGGGGTATCCATAACCCCCCTTTCACCCCACCCCACCCAGTGCAACATGAAGAGATTGCTTGTCATTTTCTTAATTTATTAATGATTTACACAGTCCTTGCGGAGAATCAAACAAGTTTTGACAAGTTAAGGGCAGATGTCTGACCTCATAGCCACTTTCACCCCTTACCTGAACATGATGGACATCAACAATGGGCCTTGGAAAGTGATAGCCCATTTGCTGTGAAAGAGCTTCACACATCATGATGTTTTCATGTCTCACAAATTGCTGACTGTGCATGTTAATTTTTGTCCAATTGTTTAAAATTACCTATTGTACATGCTCATTTTGTCCATTAGTTAATACAGAAACTCCAGACTGCAGAATTGACTATAGAAAGCTTGTACTCGTGACAATGAAGAGCTACATAAATCTGAGAGTCTTAGCCGGGCTCGGAATGAACACGAAGCTGTGATCACAAAGTCTGACCAGCAGACACGAGAGAGAGAGCGTCTGGGTTGCAATGGAGAAGCTGGACGTCTGTAAAACTATCTTTGGGCACTAAGGTAAAGGTTGTTTCCCTTTGTATGCATGCATGCACATGTTGTTTCCCTAGTGTGATTAAATGTAAGGGTTGTTTCCCTTGTGGGATTAAATGTAAGGGTTGTTTCCCTTGTGTGATTAAATGTAAGGGTTGTTTCCCTTGTGTAATTAAGTGTAAGGGGTTTCCCTTGTGTGATTAAATGTAAGGGTTGTTTCCCTTGTATGATTAAATGTAAGGGTTGTTTCCCTTGTGTGAATAAATGTAAGGGTTTTCCCGTGTGTGATTAAATGTAAGGGTTGTTTCCCTTGTGTGATTAAATGTAAGGGTTGTTTCCCTTGTGTGATTAAATGTAAGGGGTTTCCCTTGTGTGAATAAATGTAAGGGTTGTTTCCCTTGAGTGATTAAATGTAAGAGTTTTCCCATGTGTGAATAAATGTAATGGTTGTTTCCCTTATGTGAATCTGGGGGGGGGGGGGGGGGGCTGCGTGGTCTCAAGGTATGGTGTCTGCCTCAAGTGCTGGAGGTTCCGGGTTCATGTCCCGGTGAGAACCAGGATTTTTTTTTTCACATGGACTTCTAGTAATAAAATGTCCTCTGGTCTCTAGGTAGTGAGATCAGACGTCCTTGTGTATTGTTGCGCACGTAAAAAAATCCCTTGACAGTTGGAAATCGAAAAAGAGTAGCCTAACGGGGCTGCCCGGGCAACATTTCCAGTTAAAAATCTACCCAAAGTATTTCAGGATCCTTGCTAGTGCTATGGAGTTCGTGCACTGAGCTGAGTTTCTCCAGACTCAGGTTTGAGTTAACCCTTTACAGGGCAGACATTTGTCTGTTTTGTAGCCCTGAACGGGCAAGAAGAATTTTGAGGTTCGGTAAAATTTTGGGTTACGTTAGTAAAATCATCACATATAAGGTGTTAGTCAACCGATTTTACTTAAATAAAAAACAAAATGAAGTAAAAAGCATGCAGATTATTTTACTCACGTGAATGTTCCTGTAATCCACACATGAACACAAATATTTACAAAATACAACATATTGTTTGTGATTGTCAGTCATTTATACGGCAATTTACAAGCACATTTTCAGAATCAGAATCACTTTCTTTAAAGTCCGACTCACGACTGCTAACGCAAAGTAACGCTGATCACTGATATCTAGCTCCGATTAATAGTCAACTTCGTGCCCTTCAATGTCACTTAAATTGAACCCAGCAAAATCTCCACTTACAATGAAGAATCCCCCAAAAACTATTTTAAAAATCTGTTCAAATTCAAAGCAGACGCTTGCGAATGGCAGCCACGTTGTCAAGCTATTGGCGAAATCGAAAGTAGACAATCTGAAGTCTCGGAAAGCCGCGAGATTGCGTTTTTACAATGCATAATAGCCACGGACGCTTTCAGACGGTTTGCCCTTTCCGGGGTAAAAACGTTCTCGTGCGTTTTGCCCGGTAAGGGGTTAAGAAGAGAACGGAGCACTTATGGGTTAGACCCGTGAGCTGTGATGTTAATTTATCGACTAAACTAAACTCCCTGATGTGATTAAATGTAAGGGTTGTTTACCATTGTGTGATTAAGTGTCCCAGTTCCAATATCAGTTGATGTGATACACAACAAGAGAGCAGATTTGTTAGCTGACGACTGATACATTAATCTGTGGGATGTGATACACAAGAGAACAGATATGTTAGCTGACGACTGATACATTAATCTGTGGGATGTGATACATAAGAGAACAGATATGTTAGCTAACGACTGATACATTAATCTGTGGGATGTGCTATATATCTGTGTATCTCGCTCCCCCTCTCTGTTGTTCTCTCTGTATCTCTGTGATTCTCACTCTTTCTCTCTGTATATCTCTCTCTGTGCATCTCTGTCTCTCTCCTGTGAGGATGTATGTGTGGCTGGGGAAATGTATGTGGGTGGGGGATCAGTGGGTGGATGGTGGTATGTGTGTTTGCCTGGTTCTGTGCGAGTGCGTGGAGGTATGTGTGGGTGGGTGGAGGAGGTTTGGTGGATGGGGGATGTGTCTCAAAACATTGCAATATGCACTGTTTATGTTTACAACTTTCATTTGATAATGTTTTT
Organism: Cepaea nemoralis; assembly: GCA_014155875.1. Lineage (NCBI taxonomy): Eukaryota > Metazoa > Mollusca > Gastropoda > Stylommatophora > Helicidae > Cepaea > Cepaea nemoralis. The sequence goes on from JACEFZ010009130.1 coordinate 657,442, forward strand.
TTTTTTTGTTTTCTCATGGGAATGTATCATGCGTAATATGCATTGTTTATGCTTACAAAATCCATTTGACAATGTTTTTTTTTTTCCCTATGTTAATGTAACATGCACATTTGATGAATGAAAGATGAGTGATTGAAAGGGCCGAATGTAAGACGGGCCTGCGTGCCCAATTTGTTACCCTTTTAAAATAAAGTTTGTTCGTTCGTTCGTTCATTCGTTCGTTCGTTCGTTCTCTCTCTCTGTTGCTCTCTTGTTACCTTTTGAAAATAAAGTTCCTTCGTTCGTTCGTTCTCTCTGTATCACTGTATTTCCCACTCTCCCTCTCTCTCTCTTTCTGTGTATCTCTGTTCTCTCTGTATCTCTATATCTCACTCTCTCTCTCTGTATCTCTCTCTCTCCACTCTATCACTCTGTCCTCCCCATTCTACCCCTTCCTATATTTCTATAGTTTCTTATTTTTCTCTTACTTTCCCTCTCTCTATACCTGTCACCCCCTCTCCACTTCTCCCACCTCCGTCTCCCTCACTGTCCCCCCTTCTTTATCACCTCTTTGTCTGTTCTCTCCCTCTTTTTCCACAATCCTTTCCTCTCTCTGTCTCTGTTCCTCTCTCTATCCAGCTCTTCACCCCGTCCGCCCTTTCACTGTCTCCCTATCCTCTCTCTCCTCCCACCACTCTATCTTTCCTCCTTTCACCTCCCACACACACCAACACAGAACTGGCACTATTAGCCACCGGACGCTGATGCATATGCTGGGGGGAGGATCTGAGCACCTATAGACCTGTCCGGAGTGCAATGAAGATACCCCAACTGATAACTGATAGGTATTTAACAGTGCTTTATTTAAAGTGTTGATGCATGTTTAAAGCTCATGTGTATATGGGACTTTGCAGGTGGATTATGTTAGTGTTGAACACCGCACATTTGGGCTGTGCATTGATGTTTTCTAGTATATTGTTGAATCTTTTACATGTGTCACCGACCGTTAGGGTGTTTCTATTGAAATAGACAGAAATCCCTATCCAAGAGTTTGCCGACAGTCTCTAGAAATTATGGCTCATTACAAGAATGTCTAAAGGGATGGTCCCGATAGAAGAGACTGGGATTAACTTGGTAGACAAAGGCAGAAGGTGAAGAACACTCGTGTATGTAGGAAGCCCTAACACGAATGCCTAGTTTATCTGTCGGTGATCCTTCGTCAATTGATGGAGCCCCCTGTTTTAAATACTTTCACGCACTCACGCGCACACCTTGCGTTCAAAATGATCATGAGTGGAGTACGTTGGTGAAGTATAAAACAATAATACTCTTTAATAATAAAAGAGAAATGAAAATTGTGGTTCAACTGGTGAACTATGATAGTTACATTTATGTTACAGGTACAAAAATAAAATAGTTTTCTGATGCTTAGACAGATAGCATGTCATCATTAGTTAGTTAGTTAGTCGACAGATTCATCCTCGTTGCACATCGAACCATTCAGTCCATAAGTGCTCGGATCCCCTCCTCAGCAAATCCCGCAGCGTGTAGCGGCTAACGACGCCAGTTCTGTGTTGGTTTATCAATCTTCTTTGGCTTCCTGTGTAGTGTTCTTGTTTGGCCACCCCTCTTTTAATTTGCTGCTCCCGCAGTCTGGCCATTGTTGTAGATTCACAGTCATCACTTGGTTCTCGCAAAAGTCTCACTTCTCGTAGAGCATTCAGAATGTCAGCCTGGTCCATGGCGCGTCCGCCCTCCACAGTAGCCTCACCTGTGAGCTTGTCAGCCCGCTCATTTCCTTGTACTCCCGCATGACCTGGCACGAAGATGAAACTAATCTTTGCCAGCCGAGACCGCTTCAGAGGCAGCAACCACTCTCTTCGGATCGACCCCTCCTCTATCCTCTTGATCATGTTCATTAAGACGCTAAGGAAACAAGCCCTAGTGAATGTCTGTGTCTCGAGCCATGTTATTGCTTTACTTACTGCCATGACTTCCATGGTCAGGCTACTTGTGGTTTCAGTGAAAGCACCAGAGTCCTCCTTCACAATTCTCCCTCCGGCCCGAGCTGTAAAGGCCCATGAGCTTCTCACATGTCGGACGACCGACCCATCTGTGTAGATGACCCGCGTCACCGTCTAGCGAATTCTCGAAAATCAACGCTTGTACTTCAGCCTCAACAGCAGCCGGATTTTCTTGTCTGCATTTTCTATCTAGTTGGATGCAAACTGAAAAGGATGTGCAGAAGTCTGTTGGCACTTGCACCCACTCCTCGCCAGGTTCTAAGTCCTCAAGTGAACACACCTGTTGAAGAATGTCTTCGGCTTGACCCATCCACGACCGTCCTCTTTTTAACCTGCTGCCCTTCACCTTCCTAATTTCACTATGCAGTGGATGTTGTGTGTTTGCGTTAATTTTGAGGTAGGCGCGTGCCCTGCAAACTTGTATTCTCTCTTCAATGGTTGGAAAAATCAAGAAGGTAGCGCATCGCCCTGCATGCTGTATCTCTTGTACATCCAAGAATAATGCGCATTGCTTCATTCTGTATCCTTTCCATCCTTTCTATCTGCTTATGGCTGAGAGTCAGGATTGCCATTGCATACTCCAAAACAGACATGACCAGCCCCTCGTACAGAAGACATAGATGGCGCTGCTCACAGTTTGCTGCCGCCATCACGCCGCATCGCTGCCAAACCCCGCTTGGCCTTTGTTATCACCTGTCATCATTCACACCATCCAGACAGTGACACACTCAGAACACATGTAGACACAGAGTCACCTGAGATAATCTGATCTCGTTTAGGAATAGTGCTGGCTTTCGTTTGGATTATGTCTTGGAGTCGACCCTGGCATTCGACCGGTGTACGATGCTCCTCCGGATTCCAGGTTCCGTCTCCACTAGTTGGTGGCTCAAAGTTTCGGTAACCGGACCGGTTAGGTGTCAGCAGTATCAGCAGCGAGGCTCCCCCAGTCTTATTGCAGCACTTAAGATAGGTTTTGGTATAATCTACCAAGGATGCAATTGGATATGGCAGCTCACTTCATATAAGGTCTGCTTAGCACAGCAGCTATGGTCGTTGTGAACTCGACGGAAGTTGTTAGTCACAATTTCAGGTGCAGCCGTACTACTAGCATATCGCTGTTTTCCCGTTGCTAGGGAGTGACGGACCTATATCCCCAGTCATTAGACTTGATATTAATAAGGGTTGAAGACAGGGGATTTCCCTTGTGACATCATTTGATGATGCCTACTGAATCCAGAATGTAAATAGTAATTCAGCTAACGTAATATTGGTGGTATTCGCATAGTGATCTAGACTCATCCCGTCACAACATGCTAAGATGTTACTTGCCATGCTTGTGACCTATGTTGTGTCATATCTGTGACCTGTGTTGTGTCATATCTGTGACCTGTGTTGTGTCATATCTGTGACCTGTGTTGTGTCATATCTGTGACCTGTGTTGTGTCACTATCTTGTGATCCTATGTTGTGTCATATTTGTGACCTATGTTGTGTCATATCTGTGACCTATGTTGTGTCATATCTGTGACCTGTGTTGTATCATATCTGTGACCTGTGTTGTGTCATATCTGTGACCTGTGTTGTGTCATATCTGTGACCTGTGTTGTGTCATATCTGTGACCTGTGTTGTGTCATATTTGTGACCTGTGTTGTGTCATGTCTGTGACCTGTGTTGTGTCATATCTGTGACCTGTGTTGTGTCATATCTGTGACCTATGTTGTGTCATATCTGTGACCTGTGTTGTGTCATATCTGTGACCTGTGTTGTGTCATGTCTGTGACCTGTGTTGTGTCATATCTGTGACCACTGTTGCTACATGTTTGTGCAAGAGATTCTGATGTAATGTGTAATACAACATGAATAAGTAGCCAAGCATACAGTTAGTTCTATGTCCTTTACATATGTCTCAGTAAACTTCAACATTTGCTGGCTGTTTTGATTTTATAGGCAGTTGTACATTCAGTAATTTGCTGCTGTTTTCTGAACGGCCACGCTGATACCATTGAGCAAATAAATGCATGTGATCTGCTCCAAATCGGCCGTGGCTGACTTCAAATAGGGTGTGTGGGAACTGTGACACTGTGTTCACTTACATAAGATGCTGACAATGAAGCTCAACCTTTGTTATTTCCTGTTTCTGCTGCCAGTATTTGTGTACCGCCATTAAGATCTGTTGTCTTTGTAGTTTGTGTCAGACAGCTGCCATCATACCTGACATTACATTCTGAAGACGGTAGTGTGTGTGTGTGTGCTTGCAGGATGAAGAACTGTCCCACGTAAAGAGCCAGCTGGCAGGTGCCACGCGGGAGCTAGAGAATTCCAAGATGGACAGAGCTGAGACGGTCAACAGGCTGACCCAGAGTCTGGAGGAGAGTCAGAGACAGTGCCAGGCCATTTTGGAGCAGTGTAAGTACTGTCTGGTATGTTGGGTACTGTTGGTATGTTGGGTACTGTCTGGTATGTTGGGTACTAGATGATAAAGACTGTCTGTTGCATCGTTATGACATTTTTCCTGCCATCTTATATTTACCCCCACCCAAGGAATATGTCTTTTGATAGGTCCAAAGGCAACTGAAATCATGGGAAGCTGTAACATTTCTTGATGTTTTGGCAAAAATGTAGTGCATTCACGCTAACAAACTTGTTTTACAGTAATGCACGTCAATTTGGGTGATGACACAAGGCGTATCTATATTCGAATGGGAAGTGTGTGCAAAGCGTATATTAGTAAAGACAAACAATTTATAGAGGCATTGGGTAAATCATGTAGAATCGAAATGGAAATGGACAGGAAAGTAGAAGGAATATATTTTTTACCTTATTTTTCACTTTCTTCTTGTTTCTTCAGCTGCTGGTTAATAATGTGTACACAAGGGGTCATGTTACTGGGATGTATTCAGCTTTTTATATGGAGTTAGTGAAAGCTTCCAAACAGCTGTGCATTAATGTGCGTATAGAGTGACCAGAGAAGATGATACCACAATTAAGTCATCATGTGTCAATTTTAAGGACCTGTTCAGCTATCTGTGTAGTTTGTTCACACGTGTACATGAGTGACAGAACCGTTTTGAGTCTTTGTGAAAGATTGTCTACTCTGCTGTTTACTGTTCAGAGACAGAACATGATTATTACCTGTTTTGCACGGCGAATATAGTTGTGAATCTCTCTGTAGTGGGTTTCCTTCTTAACGGCCAAAATGTTGGTTCTCTTTTCATTGAAGTTTATAGATTGATTCGTATGTTCATGTGTTGTCCCCTCATTTGACGTGTTTGTTCTCACGTTTCTTGTTATGCCACAATATGTCACTTTCCACCGCAATTGGAAAACTCAATACCCAGCAAAGCCAGGTGTCATCTCTGCTCCACCAGCCTCATCTCATGAATTTGTCTTGTCTGCCCCAGCAGCCTCATCTCATGAATTTGTCTTGTCTGCCCCAGCAGCCTCATCTCATGAATTTGTCTTGTCTGCCCCAGCAGCCTCATCTCATGAATTTGTCTAGTCTGCCACAGCAGCCTCATCTCATGAATTTGTCATCTCTGCTCCTCCAGCATAGTCTCATGAATGTGTTTTCTCTGCTCCTCCAGCATAGTCTCATGAATGTGTCTTCTCTGCTCCTCCAGCATCATTCCAAGACGTCAGCATGTTGAATTTACAGTTGCAGCAGGCGTTGAAGTCAAAGAAAGTCTTGGAGGAACAGTGTCAGACTTTTCAGGTAGGTACCTGTAGCTCTGTGGCAAAGAAGGTACTAATGCAATTTGTAATTCTGCACACCACGCTTCGACAGCTGGGGGGGGGGGGGGGGGGGGGGGGTGGGGGGGGGGGGCGATTTGGGTTTGCTTACATGTAATGGTATGAGTACTGGTCTTCAGAAAGCAATGGCAAACTACTGAACGTAAACTTTCCTCAGCAATCACAAACAGCCATAAAATGCTGGGATTGACTGCTACATCCTGTAAAGGATATGCAACTAACTGTCATCCACTGCCTGTAGTATCTTGCGGTATAGGACAGGGGGGTTCCTCGAGCCTGAGGAATTAAGGCCACCTGGCTAGTGCAGCTGCTGACAATTGTGCTGGTTAGGGTTTTCTTTTTTACCCCTGACAATAAAACCTTTCCAAGAATTCATGCGTCGAAGTACACTTGTTCCTGCAGCATGGCGCTGTTGTCGTTTGGAGGTGACAGGTTCAAATCCCAGTCTGTAACTGTAGCTTTCAATTTTTATGTTTTCTAGTGTGTCCTCTAGTCTCGCATTCTTTCCCCAACTTTTATGTGCGCCAAACAATACCTGTATATTTATCTATGATATGCCCCATAAATGTCATATTTGCCTTGTAGCTTTGTTCAGTGATCTCGTCACACCTGCAGTATTTAATACCTGTTTTCTTCCCAGTCCATGATATTCTAAACATTTTCCTCAAAAACCACATCTCCACAGCTTTTAGTTTCTTCAAAATTTCATTGCTCATTGTCCACCATTTGCAACAGTTCACTAGGACACGAGGCACACAGCTCTTCAGTGAAACATATTTGTGTCAGTTTCCTGATGTTTCTGTTTGCCATGTTGCTGCTGCTCATTCTTATCAAAGAAACTGTGGATGTTGTGCTTCTTGTCTTGATTTGTGTGTCACATCCTCCTCCAGATGCCACCCTTTAGCCTAGATATCAACAGTTTACCTGTCACATCCTCCTCCAGATGCCACCCTTTAGTCTAGATATCAATAGTTTACCTGTCACATCCTCCTCCAGATGCCACCCTTTAGCCTAGATATCAATAGTTTACCTGTCACATCCTCCTCCAGATGCCACCCTTTAGCCTAGATATCAATAGTTTACCTTTCACATCCTCCTCCAGATGCCACCCTTTAGCTGAGATATCAACAGTTTACCTGTGTGTGTGTTATGCCTTGACTATCCTTGACTGGTCACTTGACTCACATGTCAGATCACAGGCTCCCTAAAAAAATTTTTTACGGCAAGCTGCATTGTGGTAAATGCTCCCAAGGCGGCCAGAGGAAACGTTTTAAAGACACCTCTGAAAATTTCACTGAATGCTTTTGGAATTCATCATGACACCTGGGAGACTGCAGCCAGAGACCAAAATTCGTGGCGTGCATCATTACGCAAGGGTGCAGTCACTTGTGAGGCAACCAGGATTGCAAGAGCTTTGAAAAAACAGAACAGAAAAACCACTGCATAAATCCTCCTCCAGAAACGTCGAGCATTCTTTGTCCACATTGTCAAAGAATATTTCGAGCCAAAATAGGCCTTATCGGCCATCTTAGAACTCACGGCTCCGTACTTTCAACCCCACTGGATGAAATGAATGGTCATCATCATTCTTGATTGACAAACATCCTTGACTGAATATGGGGAAGCTGTGGTCGTGGGTAGCTTGCATATCTGACTGTCTGCCCGATATTGATATTGTAACCCTAGTGTGGAGATTTAAACAAAAGCAGACCTGGGTTAGACCTGGCCAGAATAGGAATGGCCAAAAATACTTTCAACAGCATGCAATCAGTCTTAAAATCTAGAGAGATTAACATCGTGAAATCAGTCTTAACATCTAGCGAGATTAACAATGCATTAAAAATGAGAATTGTCAAATGCTACGTATATTCAACACTATTATATGGCGCGGAAGCCTGGACAATGAACAAGCAACTAGAAAGTTGAATACAGGCCTTATGGATGTGGATATACAGAAGAATATGTCATATTTAATGGAAACAAAAGCAATAAAATACAGAGGTCCTAGAAAGACTGGAAATGAAAAGAGTTGATGAAAGAAATAAAAAAGAGGCAAGTGAAATATTTTGGCCACATTAAAAGACATAACACTTATAAAAACCATACATTTAGGTAATGACCATGCATTCAGTTTGTGCTATGTGTTATTGTAATCATATGTTTGAATGAGATAGTGATTTAGGCGTAAGGTGTCTGTTTCTGATCCAGTTAGGCCAGGTGCACTGTGGATTTGTGCAGCGTAAGGAAACCAAGGATGTGATGGTTTCCTCTTAACCTGGGGTAATGGATCGGCTGCCTGGCCTGCTCTGATGAGGTTGATAGAATTGGAACGAACGAACGGACTTTATTTTCAAAGGGTAACAAATTGGACACGCAGGCCCATCTTACATTCGGCCCTTCCAATCACTCATCTTTCGTTCATCAATAGAGCATAGGAAAAACATTGTTAAATGCATTTTGTAAACATAAACAATGCATGTTACCATGTTATGAGACACATCCCCCATTCACCCACACATCCCCCCACCCAATCACACACACACACCGCAGGCACACATGCATTCCCCCACCCATCCACCACATCCCCATAACTACACATCTCCCCACCCACACACACTCCCACCAACCACACATCCCATCCAACCACACCCCAAGCACACATACATTCCCCAACCCACACATCTCCCCACCCACTTACATATCCTCCACCCGTCCTACCCCCACCAACAATCACCCCCCCCCCCCCCCCCCCCCTCCCCCCCCCCCCCCCCCCCCCACATATCCTCCTCCACCCACATACCTCCAACCACCCAGCTAAACACACATCCCTCAACCACACATCCCCCACTCACATACACATCTCCCCACCATCTCACATATCTAACAACATCTACCCACACACAAATTCCGCACCCACCCACATAATCTCCCATCTCCCCAGCACTCACGGAGAACCCTTGAGTGCACTACACACATCTCTTTGAAATCTGCAAAGAGTGAGTGGTTGGGTACCCTGGCTGTGTCACATTCCTCGACGAGTCGTTGGGTAGCCTGGCTGTGTCACATTCCTCGACGAGTGGTTGGGTACCCTGGCTGTGTCACATTCCTTGACTAGTGGTTGGGTACCCTGGATGTGTCACATTCCTCGATGAGTGGTTGGGTACCATGGCTGTGTCACATTCCTCAACGAGTGGTTGGGTAGCCTGGCTGTGTCACATTCCTTGAGTGGTTGGGTACCCTGGCTGTGTCACATTCCTCGACGAGTGGTTGGGTACCCTGGCTGTGTCACATTCCTTGAGTGGTTGGGTACCCTGGCTGTGTCACATTCCTCGACGAGTGGTTGGGTACCCTGGCTGTGTCACATTCCTTGAGTGGTTGGGTACCCTGGCTGTGTCACATTCCTCGATGAGTGGTTGGGTAGCCTGGCTGTATCACATTCCTCAATGAGTGGTTTAGCACTCTGGTTGTGTCACATTCCTTGATGAGTGGTTGAGTACCAAGGTTGTGCCATTCCTTGAGTGGTTGGGTACCCTGGCTGTGTCACATTCCTTGATGAGTGGTTGGGTACCCTAGCTGTGTCACATTCCTCGACGAGTGGTTGGGTACCCTGGCTGTGTCACATTCCTTGAGTGGTTGGGTACCCTGGCTGTGTCACATTCCTCGATGAGTGGTTGGGTAGCCTGGCTGTATCACATTCCTCGATGAGTGGTTGAGTACCAAGGTTGTGCCATTCCTTGAGTGGTTGGGTACCCTGGCTGTGTCACATTCCTCGATGAGTGGTTTAGCACTCTGGTTGTGTCACATTCCTCGATGAGTGGTTGGGTTCTAAGGTTGTGCCATTCCTTGATGACTAGGTCCCTTGGCAACATGTCCCTCCAGCACAGCAAGACTGAGCTCCTCCAGTATGAAATGATTGCCTGTTCTGATGATTAATGATGATAAATGATTACAGAAAGAAATCAAGAACCTGAAGGAACAGCTAAAAATGTACGAGTCTGCAGCTCAGTTTGGGGTGTTTACGCTGTCATCACATACTGCCAACAGACCCTCCCACGATGACTCCATCGCTGATGGGGTTAGAAAGACGCTGAACTTTGACTCACCTCAGGCACTCACCAGGTTGGGCATTGTTTAAGTGTTGCATTTCATAACCTGCCGTAATTGTTACATTGAGTTTTCTGTCAGAAAGTGATGCCAGAGTTCTTTTAGTGTTTAACCAGTGATAGTCTGTGTTTCCATATCACTCTGATATGTCCTGTAGTTGTTAATTTCAGCATCCTAACTATATGTCCTGTAGTTGTATGTTAATTTTTTCATTTCAATATGATATTTCTGTAGTTGTATGTTAATTTCAGCATTTTAACTATGACATTTCCTGCAGTTGTATATTTCAGCATTTTAATTATTATATTTCCAGTAGTTGTATATTAATTTCAGCATCTTAACTATGATATTTTCTGTATTTGTATGTTAATTTCAGCATCTTAACTATGATATTTTCTGTATTTGTATGTTAATTTCAGCATCTTAACTATGATATTTTCTGTATTTGTATGTTAATTTCAGCATCTTAACTATGATATTTCTCTATTTGTATGTTAATTTCAGCATCTTAACTATATTTTCTCTATTTGTATGTTAATTTCAGCATCTTCACTGTGATATTTGCTATGACTGAATGTCAATGTTAACCTCTGATCAGTGGTACTTTATATATTTGTTTTGTCCATGTTAGTCTCTTGACATGAAAGTTCCTGTAGTCAGCCTACTCACAGTTGTAGTTCATTTGTCCATGTCAGCCTACTCACAGTTGTAGTTCATTTGTCCATGTCAGCCTACTCACAGTTGTAGTTCATTTGTCCATGTCAGCCTACTCACAGTTGTAGTTCCTTTGTCAGCCTACTTTTTGGGTAGCACAGAACTGTAATGTAAATAGTTGAACATTATGTTCCCACACAGACCAGACGGAGTGTCAGCATCACTGAGGTCGGAGTTGGACCGGTGCTTGTGTCGGAACAGACAGTATAGAGCTGAGCTGGACAAGGCAGCTGGGCAGATCCAGGAGCTGGAGGGGAAGCTCCAGCAAACACGCAACAGGATTGCCAGTTTGGAGAACACATGTGCGGACCAACAGGTTTGTTTAGTAGTTGTCACTTCAGTAAAGTAAATCAGTAAAGTAAGTCGGTAAACTCAGTAAAGTCAGTCGGTAAAGTAAGTAGGTAAAGTCAGTTGATAGAGACAGTCGGTAATGTCAGTCAGTAAAGTCAGTTGGTAGAGACAGTCGTTAACATCAGTCAGTAAAGTCAGTCGGTAAAGTCAGTCAGTAAAGTCAGTTGGTAGAGACAGTCGGTAACATCAGTCAGTAAAGTCAGTCGGTAAAGTCAGTTGGTAGAGACAGTCGGTAGTGTCAGTCAGTAAAGTCAGTCGGTAAATTATTTCAGTAAAGTAAGTCATTAACCCTTTACAGGGCAGATGCTTGTCCGTTTTTTTAGCCCTGAATGGGCAAGATTTTTTCAGGTTCAGTAAAATTTCGGGTTGCATTAGTAAAAACATCACAAATAAGGTGTTAGTTGACCGATTTTAGTTAAATAAACAACACAATAAGGTAAAAGCATGCAGAATATGTTACTCACGTGATTGTTGTCGGTTTCTTTAAAGTCCGACTCACGAAAGTAATGCTTTTCACTGATATCTAGCTGCGATTAATAGTCAACTTCGTGCCCTCTAATGTCACTTAAATTGAACCTAGCGAAATCTCAGCTATCACTTGAAGAATCGCTGAAATCCATTTTGATAAACTAAGCGTAAAAATCCCGAAAACTATTTTTAAAAAGTCAGTAAAAGTCCGTTCAAATTCATAGTAGGCACTTACAAATGGTGGCCACGTTGTCAAGCTATCGGCGAAAGCGAAAGTAGCCGTCGGAAGTGTCGGAAAGTCGAGAGATCGCGTTTTTACAATGCATAATAGTATCGGACGATCTGCTCGTTTAACCCCTTTACCGTGTGTCACGAGTTAACTCGTCATAAAAATTGTTGGCTTTAACCGTGCATCACGAGTTAACTCGTCATCAGATGTAAAAGTCTTCTGTGTGCCGTGCGTCCCGAGTAAACTCGTGTTAGTACAAAAATAGCATAGGAAATGCATAGGGCGGCTAATCCAACAGCCAGTTCAACAGCGGAAGATAAAAGTAGGTCATCACGTGATGCCAAAAGTGAAAGTGGACAGTAAACAAGAAAAAAAAGGTACGAAAGAACAAAAAAGATGTAAAGTGTGTTGCAACAGACCCGGTCCCGATGGGAGAAAATTTCGTAAAGAGACACGATACTACTGCCCGGAGTGTGACACAGAACTATGTGCAGCTCCATGTTTTGGTGTTTACCACACCAAGTATAATTACTAAAAACAATTGACATCTAATATACGTATCAGTTTAGTTCGTTATTGAACAGTACCATTTAGTACAGAACATTTCTTATTTTCCTCACAATTTCTAAAAGACAACTCATTTTCACTTAAAAAAACATTTATTTTGCCAGGACAACATAACATATCAAATTATGAAGAAAAAAAATACACAGTTTGCACAACAAAAAAAATTTTTTTTTCCACGGTAAAGGGGTTAAGCGATCGGCCGCAAATGGACATTTTGCCTTGTAAAGGGTTACAGTAAACTTAGTCAGTAAAGGACACTGTAGGTACAGTGGGTGTATAGAGCTTGACCCATATTTTACAAGGCGAA